>OOFH01000355.1:0-13806 GCA_900323355.1 Merlangius merlangus
TAATCTTTTATATTGTATAATGAATATATATATATATATATATATATATATATATATATATATATATATACACACATATATACACATATATATACATATATACACATATATACATATATACACATATATACATATATACACATATATACATACATACACACACACACACAAACACACACACAAGCACACACACACACACACACACAAACATTAACTTCCCCATGGTATTTTATTTCCTTTTCAGATGAATGTGTCAAAAACATGCATTTCTAAAAATAAATGTGAAATGTTTTTCTTCCAGATATATCGTTGAGGGTGGACTCCCACTGTGGTTCTGCGAGCTGCTGACGATCAGCTGATGATGAGCAACAGTAATTCTACAAGGATAAACAACTTTTATATCCTTGGATTCCCTGGGCTCCTTGCAGAGAATGAGGGACCCGTGTCCGCACTACTCTTCTTAATTTACGCCTCTATTGTTAGTGGAAACATCCTTATCATAACAATCGTTACCTTGGAGCGCTCTCTTCACAAGCCCACGTATCTCATATTTTGCCATCTGGCATTCACTGATCTGGTCTATGGGACTGTCATTCTACCCAAGATCATATCCAAATATTGGTTTGGTGACGGTTTGATTTCGTATTACGGATGCTTCACGCAGATGTACTTTGTTCATTTCTTAGGCGCCACTCATTCCTTTATCTTGATGGTTATGGCCCTGGATCGTTTCGTGGCAATATGCGCACCGTTCCACTACCCTCGGTTCATCACCAACACCACCATCACGGTGCTTTGCGCCATCTCCTGGTTCGTGCCCATCGCCTGGATGGTGGGACTGGTTTGCCATGCGCTCACCTTATTCTATTGTGGTCCCAACGAAATCCAGCTTTGCTACTGCGACCATATAACCATTACCCGGCTCGCGTGCGGAAGCGCAACTGCCGTACAGATAGTCGCGTTTATCCTCGCGATGATTAGCCTACTGCTGCCGCTGGCGTTTATATTTTTCTCATATTTCTTCATCATTGTCGCGGTGGTCAAGATGTCCAGCTCCGATGGGAGGACCAAAGCTCTGTCCACGTGTACGCCGCAACTTTTTATCACGTGTTTATATTATATGCCAAGGTGTTTTGTGTACCTGGCGAATAACGTTGGGTTTACTTTTAGTGATCCGGTTCGAATCATAGTGATAATGATGTATAGTGTACTGCCGGCTGCGGTCAACCCCGTAATATACTGCTTTAAAACCAAGGACATCAAGGAGACTTTAAATAAGAGGTTGAATAACAGGAAAGCGGTTAACTTGTTTTGAAATGTAAAATGTGTCAATGTTAAATGTACCTTTTTATTTATATAGTATTATAAATATATATTAATATATATAGTTTATAGTTACGTGAATGTCAATTCTCTTCACAGTGCTAGTTTTTTATTGTTGAATTGTAATGTTGAAGGTCCAATGCAGCCCAGGACATTAAAAAATGTATCCCAATATAGCATATTTGAAGTATTCAGGGATACACTTTATGTGAAAAAAATATTTATTCAATAACAATTAAAATGTAGACTATCGAAACACTAAAAAATAATCAATCATCGTCTATAAAGACGTATACACAAACACAAACAACAATAGGCGTTCAGGACCTTCATTGAAAGGTAGTGAACAGTATTGTAGGTTTAAGATTATAAAACGGACAGCTCCGTTCCTTGGTTCTGTTTGGCACAAAGCCTTTGTAAAAAAAAATACATTTCATTGATGCGTCCCTAATCACAATGTATGACTGACAGCCTGTGTTGCTAACCACTTTTCCGCCTTGAGGAAAATATATTTCTTGGTTTAAACAAATATTTTGTATTTTGTAGCCTAATCAATAAATGACCGCATTTTATGTTAGTGTGTTTTTATTTTGTGAAATCTTAGGTAGGCCGAGTCCATATTAACCATTTAATAATAGCAATAAGACACTTTAGGCAGCAATTTGCAGTGATTTCAGAACAGTTAGGATGTTCGATCTGGAAGACTTTTAATATATCTGGCCAACCGACCAGTTTTATTGTTTCCTACTATGCCATAGGTTGTAATGATATGTCTTTCCCCTAGATTATGAGAAACCATCATGAATACTCAAAAATACACGTCCAGCTTTACCTTTTGTACAAAATAACTTTCGCGCTCAGTCACGAACACATGATAAATCGACACATTTTTAGAGCTAACTTACTTTTCTCGACGTTCCTTTGTGTTTTATGATGTTGTATGGACATGCTGTGTAATGCCGCTCTTCGGATAGGCTACATGGGTTGGAACAGTGAGATCCAAAACGTAGGTAGCTTTCAAGCTTTCACGTAAATGTAATGTCTTGTCGATCAACGCTTTTTCACCCTGACATTAGCTGTCGGGAGCCGATTCAATAACCATAGCAAGATAGCAACTGTGTTTGAATTCCCGCCAACGACTATGGCGTTTGGCATTGCACCTCGTGTGACGTGTGTGACTGAAAAGTCGCGAGATATAACCCGTCATATGGCAGCACATAAAAATACAGGAAAAACAATCAAATGGAAGCTCCGTTCCACTGTTATTTCATTCTACTAGGTATTAGGCCTATTAATTTTTAACAACCAGGAAAATATGATACAATGCAAATCGTTTGTTGTCCATGAACTCTTTGAAAATAAACTAGATCGATACGAGTGAAAAATAAGAACATCCACCACTGGCTATGATTAGGTCTACTACTGAATTAAATGAATATATGTTGTTTTGATGAAAAATACTTGTTGAAATATGATTGGACAAATATTGCATTTGGTTATTGACTTTCACTACAAATGTTGCAATTCCACAGAAATCCACAATAACCATATTACAATAACCGACAATATGAGTCAAATGAATTCTTCCAAGTCAGTCTGTGTATCACACTTGATTTCACTGGGAAGAGAGGCGATATCCTCAAAAACACCAGCGAAAGCACTGAATTTTACACAAGTATTCAGGAGATTCTCCCATTCTGCAGGAGCTCTGGCGGGAGAAGAGTTGCATGGATATTTTGATACCAGGCTCCCAGGAGCCAACCGGCTATCTGTGACGTCTGTGTGGTTGGTGACAGCGTGCTGTCCGTGCTCAAACTCTGAACCACTTCCTGCTCCACAATCAGCTGAGCTATCATTTGCTGCAGTAGGTGTGATCGTACTAGGCCTCACTACCTGCTGGGGAGCATCATTCAACTGACGGACCTCCTCTGCAGAGAGAGCCTGCACGGGCCCTGGGCCCACTGATCGCTTTGGCCCCTGCGGGTGACAGGGCAGCAAATGATAGGTGTCCACGTACGGTCTCAGCTCAGGGTGTAGCGATGGTGACAACCGCTCAGATTTAGTGGTCCTCCCATGGCTTAAGGGAGATTTCTTAGAATCCGAAAGGGGCTGAATGTCTCGACCTCTTCGTCTCGGATCAGCTCTTGTGCAGCACAGACCATCGCAATGCTTTGTCGTGCGTCGTTTCAGAGAATCTGTGTCAGAATGGAAAGTGATGCTGTAACTGTCGATTTCATAGTAGTCCAGTTCACTTCCCTGTGGGAGCCGCTGTCCAACTGTGGCATCGGATTCATGGTACACCCCCACACCTGAACCCTGATTCTCGTTCAATATGATGTCCGGAGGCCTGCGTTCCTCCAATGTCTCACCAACCCTCACAGATATAACGTCATCAGAAGCAAAAACGTAATTCTCTGTGCCATGTGTGGTGGTCCTCTGAGGGGAGCTTTTATTTTGACACCACCACACATCCTGTCTTGCTCTGAGGTGTCTCAGGGTATAAAACAAAGTTATCACCACGGCCACGGCGAGAAGCAGAAGCAGCACAGCAATAACCCACAGAGGTACGCTCCATCGGTCGGAGGGACATCCATCTCCCCGGTCCCTCGCTGAGGTACAGACGTCACATGACCTGCTGCTGGAGTTGTGGAGACAGATGCAGGCCCAAGTGCTCTCCTGACCAGGTGCTCCACAAGCCTGCCACCAGCCATTTTCTGGGCTTTGTGGGGAGAGGGGCTCATCCGCCAGCCAGGTATAGTTGTCTGCAGGGCAGGGAGAAGGAAGACAGGAGGAGGAGGACGGACAGCCGGTCTGGAGCAGGGAGGGGCTCGGTATCACCTCCATCATGTCGCTGTGTCCGCTCCCTGGCAGGGTGTAGCCCGCCACCTTGAAGTAATCCACACACCCAGAGAACCCTGTTGGTTGGGAAAGAAAAAAACAAAAACATTTCCTATGTCAGAGTATGAAGAGTTCCAGCTAGTACGTGTCCGGGATACATAGAATAGCAGATCAATCCAAATTCTTACCAATTTTACTGAATCACAATTCAATAAATACATTTGACCTAAAATGTAATAAATGTAGCTTGATGTAAAATCGATATTTGTATGAAAGTGCCCGTATATGTTGATGTAGAGAAACCTTTGTTTAACCTTTACCAGCTCTTCTTTGTAAATAATTCATTCAAGACAACCTCAACCCACCTGAGAGTTGTAGCTTTGATCTTAGCTGCGGAACCGCACGCCCAAGGACAATTCTGTCCAAAGTGACTGGGGTGAGATCAATTCCTCTGGTTGTGTTCAGGATGGCTTGTTCGTCCAAATAGATCACCGCGTTCTGCCCATCACTTATTACAGAGAGGATGTGCCAGAGTCCGTCTGCTACGGGGGCTTCCACAGCAAACCCTGAGGTGGTGTCCAACGTGAAATGCAGTTTTTGGTCCTTTAGCTGAAGATTACAGAGAAAATTAGACCCCATTTATTTTTACACCCTACTTCACTACAGCCCAACCCTATGATTTACTCCAGTGTAATGGCGTTTTTCGGTTGCACTGTATACCACTATTACCCAGCTATGGGTCAGCAGTGGGAAAACGCCCTAGAGTGAACATATTTGTTGCCTACCAGTAGCATTGTATATCCATTATTTCCAATAGCAGACATCAGAACTCCATTATTCCGAGTCTTGAACCTAATCTCGATCAGGGTTGAGTATTTGTTTGTTACTTCATCATGGAGCCCTTCATACTTCAGATCTTTCAGTAGGATGTCTCTCTTATATCGCTCCTTAAAGACACATTCAATGTAGTCTTTCCCACTGAAGTGTAAGACAACGTCCTCTGATATTTCTGTTTGGAAAAAGGAAAACGTGAAGTATTATATTCAACCCATAGAGCTTACAGGCCAGTGCTGCTTCGCAGGTGTACATAGTGTTGGTGATTTACCTGTGGCACAGTTGCTTCCTGTGTAAAGAGATTTGCACTCACAAACAGAGTGAGACCAACGGTCATGGCAAAGGCCACCATTTTGGCATGGACTGCTTTGACATGGTGGAATCATTTTCCTGGGACACCTTAAAAGGACATGGAGGGGAAAAAAGGACTCGTTGGGGTTGCAGCTAGTGCTAATAGGAGGCCTAGGCCTATGTTCTCCATAGGGATTAAATTAACACATTGTATTGTGTTCTTCAAAAGTGGGGAATACAATGGAGAGCTGATAGTAAATGATCATTTGGATCAGGTGGGCCCACCTCTGAAGGATGTTGTGGGCTCCAAGGGCCATGTCGGGGGTCAGGGCCCTGCCGTTCACATGAATGTTTCGTACGCACCCAACAAAGTCATGGGTTCGAACCTGACCAGGGTGCACTAAGAGAACTCCAATAGACCTCAGTCCCCCAAACGTCATGTTTTCACTGCCAACATTCAGTATCCTGAGAGGGTAAAACGGCAGATCATGCTTGTGTTATTTATGCAATTTTCAACGCTGAATGTTCAATTATATGTAATTGTTGTTGGCGCCCTACCTTTCTGAACCAAAGCCATCACTTTGAGAAGAGCAAAATCTATAAGGGTCAACATCTGTGCATCCATCCACCAGTACGGAGCCAATCTGTCAAATGGCCGAGTCAGTGCTTTGAATATCAAGGGCCAACTCATTTAGCTTTACAATTACCCAAAACATTAAAGAAACATCATTCACCCTTTAATAGCATGTGTTGTTGGGCTATGAATATGTGTTTGTTTATGTGTTTATAAGCGTCAGTGTCTAATGTGTGTTGGCATTCAGACCTGGCATGCAGGTGTGTGCGTGTGGAGCTTACATTGCCAATCCTTTTGACAGTGATGCTGTGAAAAAGGCCGTCCGCTACTCCCTTCCCAGTCTCCAGCCTCATGGGCCCCGCTCCCAGGTCAAAAGAAAGGCAAACCCTCCCTTCCACCAACTCCAGCGCTATAAAGTCCTGGTAGGAGCTCCCCCCAGGGTTGTACAGAAGCAGACAGTTCTCCTGCACAGTGGCCACTTCAAGAGAGATCAGATTGCTCCTGGCATCCAGTGGCGGGAACTCCATGAAGGACAGCTCCTCGAAGCCAATGCTGTCATGCTCACAGCGCACCCCACTGACGCCTTTACGCAGAGCACAACAAAAACAAAGTGGGCTTTAGAAAAGAGGGGTAGTGGTGGCTTTATTTGGGTGAAATGATATAGACAGTTATTTAAGCAAACAAAAGTATTTAGCAGCTAATGAGAATAGCTCAAATGGCCAACGTTGTCTTTCTTAATATTTTACAATGCAGTGTAAAAAGCTAGGGAAAAAAGATTGAGTAATGTATAACACTTAGTTATATAAATATATATAAATTATATAAATTATATATAGATACATTCATATAAATATAAATGTATATATATTTATATACATTTATATATTCATATGAATATAAATTTCATTTATTATTATTATTACTATTATTATTAAGTCAATTGTGAATAAGATGTATTTATTGAAATATTAGGTAAACAAGAAAAAAAATCAGATTTGATTCAGTATATTATAATTTATATTTTCACAATATAGTTTTATAAGTTGAAATAAAATATCTAGAGTTTTGCAAGAAGGTTATGGACAACATTCTATACGATTATACGGCAAAAGTGGCATACTCTTACCAAAAGGACATTGACAGAGAAATCCCATCAGAGAATTGATACACTTGCCCTGGATACAGGGGCCTGATTCACAGTGGTCAACCAACTGCTCGCAAGCGTCCCCTGTAAATAGATAAACAAAGCTAAGTTCTCACATAATATATTTTTTTATGCTAAAGAAATAAATATATCTCAACAATATACATATTAAATACCTTTATATCCAGCATCACAAAGGCAGTGGAAGCCATCTTGAGCCTTAACACAGCTGCCTCCATTTTGGCACTTCTGCGTGGGGCATTCATCAAAATCAGTGGTACAGAAAGGCCCAAAGAATCCGTTCTGGCAGTGGCAATAGAATCCCCCATGTTTGTTCACACAGGTGCCTTCATTTCTACAGGGATTGCGTTCACATTCATCAATGTCTGCCTCACACAGCGTCCCAGTGAAGCCTGCCAAACAGGTGCAGTTAAATATTTCCATCTGTGGTGACGCAAAAATGACTGTAGCGCTTTCGAGCACAGCAACGTTTGGACCGATATGAATGTTTTTGCCGCATGTGGCGCCATTTTGACATGGGACGGTCAGACAGGGATCACTGGTGATGTGAGATATCGTGACGTTGGTTTGAGCCTCTAGTACCTTCCTGTGGCCTGTTGAAATACCACTAGCCAGCTCTCGGCTGAGGTACTGACCGTTGTAGCTCTTGACAGCGGCCAACAAAAGGATTTCTGTCTCGAGCACCTTGATTCCAAACACGTGGGTCTTGGATGCTTGTAGGTTAAAAAGACTATCTAGAGCTTTCACAAATGTCAAATACTTGTGAGTTAAAAACTCATGTATCGAAGAGGATGACACATAGAAGAGTATACAACTATCCATGGAAGCATTTGTAAACCCTTTGTAGTTCACATAGACACTGTGGTTGACCGGGAAGTGAAACAGGTCTGTTGCTTCGATGGTGATGTTATAGGTTGCCTCCCCTTGAAAAGGAGCAGACCATAGTTCACACGTGCCATATGGGATGTCGAACATATTAGAACGCCCGGTTTTAATGCTGCAGTTAAAGGTATGGGCCACGTCATCGCCCTGTAGATTGACATGACCAATCCTACCTCCTTGGAAAGAACTGCCGTAATACTTAACTTCGATATGAATACTCCGCTGCATGTAAGGGTTGTCATTTTCATCCAGAACACTGATGTGAAACACTGTGGTTGATGTCAGAGGGGGGGTCCCGGCATCCCTTACAGCCACAGCTACATGATAAACAGAGTAGACTTCACGATCCAGGGACCTTGTGGTAAATAAAACTCCATCGGCTGTTAGAGAAAATGCACTTCCCATCATAGGCTTCACAACCCAAAAGGTGAAGGGGCCTTGATTTGGTGGCAAATCTAAATCAGATGCGTTTAGCCTTGCCACTATGGTGCCCAGAGGCTGATTTTCTTTCACCTGAGCCTGGGTGACCCCCAGTCTTGGGGCGTTGTCATTGATGTCATCAATAGTCACAAGGACATTAGCGGTCCCAGTGGCAGAAGGGGTGCCCTTATCTGTGGCTGTGACAGAGAGATTATAATGAGCCCACTGTTCCCTATCTAGCGGTGAGTGAACTGAAATAACACCACTGATGGGATGAATGGCAAAAGCTGTGTTTACGTTGCCATGCTTAATGCTAAAGAAGAATTGGCTCCAGTACCAGATTGAGTCCTGATCCACGGCACTCACTCTAACTATTGATGTACCAATGGCAATGTTTTCCCTGACATTGATCAAGTAAATAGTGGGAGTGAACTCAGGTGCATTATTAATTTCTATGATGCTGATCCGGACTGAACATTCGTCTACATTGGTGCCGCTGATAATGCCTTGGTTCTTTGCCAAAACTGTTAGAGCTGTAGGGCTGTTTCCATGCATCCTCAAACTGCCAGTGGTATATATTTCTCCAGAATGTCGGTCGATCTCAAATCCCAAGTTTTGGTTTAGGCCTAACAATAAATAGAAAACCTCACCCTCTGGGCCTTGATCTAAATCGGTTGCTGTGACTTGTCCTACTCTAGTGCCTATAGGATCATGTGTAAATACCGAAAAGTCATATTCTTTGGTTCTGAATGTCGGGATAAACTCGTTGATATCAAGGATGTTGATGACCACATGCGCCACACTGAACAAAGCCTGTGCTCCCATGTTGGATGCTTTGACCGTGACATCAAAGAGCTGCTCCTGTTCATAATCAAAGACGTCTGCAGTGGTGATGGTGCCATTTACTGAGTCAACTGAGAACCTCTCCACATCCCCAGAGATTAGACTGTAGGTTATCTGTGCATTTGTTGTTGAGTCAGGATCCGTGGCCTTTGTAATGAAGACAATCGTTCCAATCCCAGAGTTCTCTGGTACTGAGGCAATGTACTCCAATGCTCCAAATGCTGGAGGATTGTCATTCACATCAACAATATTCACAGTAATGTTTATCATCCCTATCTTTGATGACCAACCTCCATCAACAGCTTCTATTTGAAAATGATACAGCCGTTGCTTCTCAAAGTCCAGCTCTCGGATCAGTGATAGCAAAGCCGAACTTTTCCCCAGGGAGAATGGTAAGTATTCAAGATCTTGTCTAATGGAATATGTGATCACACCATTGGCACCTGAATCCTCATCCTCTGCCTGTATTTTTCCAATAACTGAACCTATGCGTAAATCCTCAGGAATGGAAAATATAGCAACTGGTTCTGCAAAGCTTGGTGAGAAGAGATTCCTTGCAATAATTTCAAAAGTGATTTCAACCTGTGAGGTCAAAGGAGGGTGTCCGCTATCTTTGGCAGTAACTGACAATGTCCAAACTTCACCAAGATGTTCCCTCAGACTTCCATTTAGTGTTATTTTTCCAAAATCTGCCTGAATCCAAAACATATCTGAGGCCTTTCCATTCTTTAAACCATACTCAATCTCATCAGTGTCTTTATCTACTGCTGAAAACTGAACCACCTCAGTTCCTATTGGCATGTCAAAGGGTATGGACACTTTTGAGGGTGATAGCAGAAAGATGGGTGGATGGTAGTTATACGGCACTAATCTTACTGTTACAGTGGTGCTAGCAAATAATGACGTTATTCCGCAATCATATGCAAAAACTGTGAAATTAAAAACCTCAAAGGGAGAATGATGTAAAGCCATTAGCTGGTTGGTATAAATTTCCCCTGAAGTTGCATTGACCCAGAAGTGGTCAACTGGGGGTTCAATTGTATACACAACCTCACTGTTTTTCCCTGTATCTGCATCTATTGCCATAACTCGAAACACAAACTCCTCTTGAGCTTTTGTTTCTGGTAAGATTACTGTGGGGGCGGTATGTGAAAACACCGGTTTGTTGTCATTGACGTCTAATATGACTATAGTGACATCAGTACTTATGCTCCATGCAGAATCATTTGCATTAACTCGCACTATATAATGGTCCTGTTTCTCTCTGTCAAGGAGCCCAATGACAGTTATGAGGCCATCGTTGTTATCAATAATGAAAGGGATGTCATTATGTTGGATTATTGAGAAAGTAGTCTCTGCATTTTCGTCAATGTCATCATCAGCCGAGATAACTTGTACAACCGGGTGTCCAATAGGAGCGTCCTCTGGTATTTCTGCCCTAAAAATCTGGGAAAAACGAGGTGGGTGGTCGTTTCTGTCCAAAACAACGACAATCACAGTTGCTCTCGCCCTATGAAGAGGGTTATCTTGGTCCGTTGCCTCAACCGTCAAATTGTAATCTGCAATCACCTCTCGATCTAAACTTTTGGTGGTACTCAGTTCACCAGTCTCAGAATCAATGATGAAATGGCTGTCAGGGTTTCCCTCCACAATGCTGTGGTATACCATACCATAACTTCCAGTGTCAGCATCAATGGCAAAAACATCGCAAACCCACATTGGCTGCAAATTCTCAAAGATGTCACAGCGGAACTCTCTTTGCATGAACTGTGGGAAGTTATCGTTAACATCACTGATGTTTACGTGGAATTCTGAAAAAGACGAGAATGGTGGGGATCCAGAGTCTCTCGCTTCTACCAACAAGGTAAAACCCTTCTTGTTTTCATAATCCAATGGGTTCTGTACTGTTAACTCACCGCTTGACTCGTCCATTTGAAAAATCTCTTCGGTGTCTCCAGAGGCAAGGTAAAAGTAAAAGGGCTCTGGCCTTGGACTTGTTGCATTGACAATCGCCACAAGGGTTCCAACTGGTGCATCCTCAAAAATGAATTTTCTAAGAATGTCAACATTAACCACTGGGAATTCTGAGCCATTGTGAAATATTACACTGATAGTGGTGATGTCAAAATGCGGAACTTCTCCACTATCTTCGACATGTACATCTATTGTTAGGCCTTCCCTTCCTGTGAGAAAACCTGACGTGAACACGGTCCCGCTGTGTGGGTCGATTGTAAACACATCAACGTTTGGTCCATATAAAGAAAACTTGAGTTCTGCGTTCATCTCAGTGTCCCCATCAGTTGCTCTCACCGTACAAACCACAGATTCTGAAAGATACAATTAAGTGGAACAGTGAAAAACAGTAAAAACAGCCAAATCTGTCTAATTTCATAAATTCTATGTTTGTTATTCCACAAACACAGTCAGGACATGACAAATTTCAGTCCCAAGAGGAAATACAATCCAACAAACAATCTAATAAAATTCTTCATTAACATGAATTTGGACACGTTCATGGTCTCACCTGGATCCATGGCAGTAGGTACATGGGCCACATAAGGACTGTTTTGAAACTGGGGCCAGTGGTCATTCACATCCCCAACAAGTACGTTTACAAGCACTGAGCTGGACAAAGGATTGGTAGAATGCTTATCGCTACAGATGACTGTCAAGTTGTAGATGGCAACTGTCTCTCGGTCCAGAACATCAGTGGTGGACAGCTCTCCAGATGTTCCTCCAATGGAGAAGGGTGAATCTGGCCCCACGATGGAGTACCTATAGAGGTCATATTATATAGCAACTACACTACATATCAGTTCAGTGTCATACATTTTCAAAGCTTTCCGAAACTTATCTGTGACTTACAATTAAAATGTTATCAAGGAGCGGGTGGGGGTTAGGGCATCTTGCTCAAGGATGTCTTGTGAACATTGGGGATTGAACACGGTAACTTCTACTGAGCAATCAAACCCCCTTGGTGCTACACATTTGTTCCCCTTTTATAGAGGTGTCCCTTTTATAAATCATTGTTGCAAGCAGGTAGTAATCAAATCACAGAAGCATTATGAAGTGTTTTACCTTAGTTCTCCATTGACACCTTGATCTAGATCCATCGCAGTGATGATGGCAAACACAGTGCCTGCCGGGCTATCCTCTGTAACAATGGTGTTGTAGACATCCTCATGAAACTGAGGTCTGTTATCATTCTCATCATCAACTACTACCGCTATGGTTAGAGTCCCAGTTAAAGGTGGCCAGCCTTGAAGTGACAAGGAAACAACCATTATTGATAATATTGGTTCACTTATTTATCAGTTTTTGTATAGTGAGTGGTATATGGTTTAAATTCCAATTTGTAAGATATAGGATGGCTGACATAATCAATTACCTGCATCAACAGCAACAATACTTAAGATATACAGTGGTTGTTTCTCCCTGTCTAGGATGTTTAACACATGGAAGGTGCCATTGGGCGAGAGAGAGAACACACTGTCTTCATTTCCACTTTGTGTCCAATACGTGAGCTGACTATTGATGCCTACATCTTCATCCCATGCAGAAATCTGATTAACAAGGACAAAAACACAATTTCTGTAAAACCAAAATGACATCAAAAGTATGTGTATTAAGGTTACTCTGTTTTTCAGACTGTAGTACCAACTGAGTGAACTGAGAGAGGTCCTCCTCATTCTCCATGACATGTACTGTCTGTATCGCTGGGGAAAAGACAGGCGTGAAATCATTGACGTCCGAGACAGAGATGTCTATGACAGCAGCAGAAGATCGTGGTGGGCTGCCTCTGTCTCCGGCCAGCACAGTTAGTGTGTAATTGGATTGCCTCTCCCTGTCCAGCTCCTCCATCACTATGATTACCCCCCGGACAGCGTCCACCACAAACTGACTTGTCTGGGAAAGCATGTACCGCACTTCCCCGTTGGCGCCAAGATCTGCATCCCAAGCCTGAGCCCGGAATACGCTGCTGCCCCTGGGTATGTCCTCTCTCACAGACAGGCTGTAGGACCTCTGTGGGAACTCTGGATGGTGGTCATTCACGTCCTCTATGTGCACGGTGAGGTTCATGGTACTCTCCATCTGCGGGGAGCCCTTATCGACGGCTGTTATTGCGACGGTGAAGGCCTCATCCCGTTCCCTGTCCAGCAGCTGCCGCAGATGCACGTGTCCGCTCGTGTTGTGAACACTGACCCAAGCGCTCGAGGTTGAGTCGTTTAAGTAGTACAACACCTCTCCGTTGGACCCTGAGTCTGCATCTTGTGCATGGACGGTTGTAATGAGCAAGTGGAGAGCAGAATCCTCTAGAATAGCCACACTCTGGGCGGCCGTGAAGACGGGGGCATTGTCATTTATGTCCTGAACTGAGATGACCACCTGCGCTGTGCTGGTGAATCGCTGAGAAAAGATCTGTGGACGGTCACTGGCTGTCACTGTCAGATTGTAGGAGGGTTTCTTCTCTCTGTCTAGCTCACTGTTCAGGCATAATCTGCCAGCGGGATCCAAAGAGAACACATGCTCATCATCCCCAGCGGAAATTTGAAGGTCCAATTGACTATTCTCATCTAGCAGTGAGATAAAAACGAGGGGAAACAGCATGGTCATTACAAAAATAATGATTGAGATA
>OOFH01000356.1:0-10939 GCA_900323355.1 Merlangius merlangus
AAGAAAACACATCTATATATATATATATATATATATATATATATATATATATATATATCTAGAATATATATATATATATACAAAGTGTAGAATAAATTGAATCCATAATAAGTATATGTGAAGGTGAGTGGTGGCCACCTTTCTTAGGCCCTATGTGGCTGATGAACTCCTTCTTGGTGCACCAGGAGTCGAAGCCATCCAGGATGCTCTCAGGGTCACCGGGGGTGGCATTGGTCAACACATACTGAAAGCACCTCTCCTCACGGCTCAGGCCTGTCCTGCAGTCCCTCCACACCCTCAGCAGCACCGCGCGGTAGAACAGCACAAAGTAAAAGCGGTAGCGGATGAGCAGCGTCAACAGGAGAGGAAGGAAGGCCAGGGCAATGGCAGGGGACACCATCCTGTAGAGAGGGGGAGAAGGACAACATCCATGGAAACACAAAGGAGGGAAGGAAGACATATTGTGTGATTAATCCTATCACTAATTTATAGCGCTGTTTTTGTGTTGAGACCGAAGTACAAGGGGGAAAGGATATTCATATATTTGATATATGTGAGGTTAAGTTGAGTTTAACCTATGAAAATATGAGCCTTATGAAGTTACTTCTGCAAGATTAGGATTACTGTGAGTACTGTTTTTCATTGATCATTCCAATCACTTTGTGTTATTTAACGATTAGAAACTTTAAATTAGAGTCAGACAATAATATGAAGTAACTGTAAATCTTTACATGGAAGTGACCATTGCTTCCAATGATTAATGTGGTTGACATTTGAAAAGCAACGGTGGTTTTCCTAGATCTTTCAACTGCCTCTGGTAACTATAAACTGTACTGGTTTCCATGTGTTACAAAAGCCCATCTAAACACCTCAAAAAGAGGGCAATCCTATAAGCTTGGTAAGTTGTTTTAAAAATACAAACTCACCTTTTTCTTCTGGAGAACTTGGTGAATGAGCGGAGAGAGTAAACAACGTGCTTTGACTGGTAGAAGTCCGGCTAAAGAGGAGGACCTGTATGTGTGAGGAGTAGGTTCAGGGAGCTGGCCATCTGAATAATTGATCCACTGCGTGTGTGTTTCTTCTCCAGTTGATTATACCCTCAGGCCAATCGGAACGATAATATGGATCATCCTTTGGATACCCTTAGCCCTAAGAGTGGAAGCTTTAACCATGGTGGAGGTTAAACTAGCTCCCTCAATGACAACTTTTTGTAGAACACAAATGTAGATATAAGGAGGGGATGGAAAGTAACGGGATGAGAGACAGAAGTAGGAGAGGGGATACAGGACAAAGTTAAATAGACACTTGATACAGCTGAGTCGACAGGTGCGAGCGTGTCTAAAGGTGGAGCCCTCTAGTCACGCGAGCCGGACTAACCACCTTGATGAAGTTTGGATCAATGGACGCAGACCTCTTGTCGACTCATTTTTTTTTATTTGTTGTTGTCAAGAGGTGTTGTTTTCGGGTAGCTCGAAAAATTGTTTCACTACGAAGAGCATTTGACACACCATACATTTATGGACATATTTTGTAGCATTGTTCTTTTCACGCGAGGAAAAAAACACAAGTTCTTCTAATAATAAGAAGGTCAGAGAGGCTATTGATACAAACTGTTTCATTGACAATATCCATTTTAGTTCAATAACTTTCAATGTAGATTTACAGTGTACTTACATAACATAGCAATTTATTGTATCGCATATCCGTCTTTCCAGCAGTCAAAACAGTAAAGCTTTTTGAGTCACTTTTGGGTAAAAAAAAGACAATCATAAATTAAATTGCACAGCATAATTACATGTCATGAAAAGCAGGATTGGCATGCAACCAACAAACGTGTCCACGCCTCTCTATGGAACCAAGCATGACTGTTTAAGAAGAGAGCGTATGAACTTCTTCAGCTCCCTGTCGTCTCGGCTCCATTTCACCAGCCGCGTCAGAACCAGCCGTCCCTCTTCGGGCTGAGCCAGACCGAGGTACCATCCACTGGGCAGCCCACTCTTACCCTCCCCTCTCCCTAGGACTTCCTCCTTCCTCGGCCGCCCGCCCTCCCCAGCCACCTTTGAAGGGTCCAGGCCAGGGCAGATGCATGTGGCCCCCTCGGGCAGCCACAGGGCGCTGTGAGCCATGGCCCCGCCCACCCCCTCAGCACGCTCGGCGCCGCCGCCGGCCCACCTCAGGATGCGGCTGCGGCCGAGGGGAACCAGCTGCCGGTCTCCCCCGACGGTGGACATGCTGCCCAGGCGCAGCTTGAAGGCTGTGGGGAGGAAGAGAGGTCAGCTGTATGACTTACAGTGCTTTTCAGGGGTTTGTATCATGGATTCAGGGACACCAGTTGTTAATGGTTGGAATCAGATTCAGGGACACAACTTGTTAATGGTTGGAATCATAGATTCAGGGAAACCCTTGAAAATGCTATTTTTATATCATGGATTCAGGGACCCAACTTGTTAATGGTTTGAATCGTGGATTCATGGATACCCCTAGAAAATGATTTATATCATGAATTCAGAGACCCCCCCTCGTAAATGGTTTGTATCATGAATTCAGCGACATTATCACGTGGTAATGGTTTTGCATCATGGATTCAAGGAACACTTAGATATTAAAATATATGTGATTCAAAAGATAGTCATTATGTGTATACTAGGGAGGTAAGAAACGTCAGTAGAATATCTTACCATACTGACTGTGGCAGAAGTTGTCGTGGATGTCGCTCTCGCCCTCCGACGCCAGGCAGCAGGCATCGCAGATAACAGTCCCTGTAACAAGGATGGGAATGACGTTCGTATTTATAGGGGTAAACAATTGGGCTTTTGTACAGACTGAGGGTTTGCTTGATGGCGTATTGTTATGCGGGAGTGTTGCGTTTGTTTATCAATCCATGGGAGGCGGAAAAACCTTTAGACGCCTCTTCGTGTCGGACCTCATCGTTGGTCCGTGCGTCCGACTCTCCTGTTGGCTGGATACAGAGATTGGTCCCGCGTGGGAAACGTGTGCAGTTAAACATCTCTGGCCAGGGGAATCCAAAAGCGCTCATCACGGGCAGACATCCATCCCTCACCGCTTCACATAAACTTCGACAGGGACTGAGCGGGCCATTCAATTCTGGGAGACAGACGGGCGCAAACAGCGAGCACAAAAACTTCTTTGTATCCCGATGGCAAAGTTTGGACACAAGAGGCAGCCAGGATGCCGACTGTTGCTGTGCCTCCTTGAGAGAATCGTGGCCTAACAAGTTGGGGATCCGCATTTCTTTGTACCCTATCCCGTGGCAGAGGGATAAAGTGCTCGGTATAGGTTTGCACACCGAGCGTACAGAGGAGCTGAATCCGACGGAAGAAGGCACGAAATTCAGAGAGTGGTCGGTAGCGAACGAAAACGAAGACATGCCTATAAGGCTGAGTATCGACACGACAAAGGTCATGGCTTGTGTTTTTTTCTGAGAGCACGCGAATAAAGTCCTCATTTCGCAGCTTACTTGGCCTCACTGTCTAGACTGGCCTAGGCCAAGGTAAAGGAGTGGAGGGGGTAGGATATGGGGGTAAGTGAGAGGACAGGCGCCTCCCAGCCATCCTGTCAGAGCCGTTTCAATAGAGTGGCGACGCCTCTCCAATTAGTGGGGCGGGCGACTCACCATGCCTGTGTGAACACATCTTTTTGAAGGTACAGACAAAATCGGGCGTCGCGTTAACAGGAACACGTTTCTGTGTTATTTCCAAACTTCCAACCAATATAGGCTACAAATGACTTGTTTTAACCGTTGAAGTTGAACCGTTGATGTTTGCCAGTAGGCCTAATGCGATATAATCATACGCCAACCTTGTCATTAGGAACCATGAGGCTCTTCAAAGCTAATGAAAAACCTTTTAAATGGTCGAAGGCAGTAAAATTTAGAATTGTGATTAGAAGCTGGCCGACACTATTCAATATTTTGCGCATACTTAAATTCATCAATCCAATCCCATGGATAATGCCTATTCCAAATATTCTTAATAATTGGTTACATTTGCTATAGGGGGCCTACTTCTTTGTACGTGGCACCCATGGCTTGAAAAAGGGATCCCCCAATCGCGTTCCTTCTCAAGATTTCTTCCTTGTTAAATTAGGGAGATTATTTTTGCCCTCTGACCCATAGGGTTAGAGGGTGTCATACAAGTATATGTAGACTCTAGAGCCCTTTGACTGAGTGGCATCCAACTGCAGCCCCGGAGCCGGGTTAGGGTTAGGGTTTCCGTGAGACTGGGTTGTGGGGCCACAGCACTGTGGTTTGGCAACGGCACTGTGGTGTGGCTGGTCTTTTTTTTTTTTTCTTTATGTGTCTATCAATGTACTAATCGCTGTACAGATAGCTACAATTGACAAGCAATACATTGAGCTGTGTGATGGAAAAGCTGTTTTATGTAATGGTAAACATTGGATATATCTATCTAGACATCTGTATCTATATATACAGTATATATATGTATCATATTGTAGCATATGAGTCCGCCACTGGTGCCCAGCTCTGGGGCTGCAGCTGGACGCTATTGCTTTGAATCCTCAACTGTGATCAAGGGATATACAAATAGCATTGACTTGACTTGTTAAAAAGATAAACAAAACTAGAAAAAAAAAAATTGCTATCCGTAGATACACTGTGGATACCTAATAATTGCATACATAGGCCTACGTGGTAGGCATTGATCATCAATACTTACTAATAATAACACTACTTAAAATAATACTAGCATAATACTAAGTGTCATAAATGATGAGATCATCGTAAAGTACCGGTTTTTTTTTATCATTATTGATCGTACATAGGAACAAAATGATCCTTAAAATTAGATAATTATCATACATCTCGCAACGCCTGGGGGCGCATCTTTCGCCTACGTTGGTAAAAATTACCGGAAGTCGTCATTTTGTTGTTGCTCCAGCTGTCATGTGATAGCTCACGTAGCTTACCCTAGAAGCTGCTGTTGACAGTAGCCCTCAAGAAGTAGATAGTAGTAATAATCGACGAAAGTTTAACGACTGCACAAGGGTGCGGTGGCAGAACCCGAATTTTTTGGTTAGATAGTTACCGGCAAAGAGAAGCTGGGGTTTTGTCATTTGTAACAGCGCCGAACTCCCATCGGACGCCATGGGTTGCTGTTACAGCAGCGAAAACGAAACGGCAGAGGAGGTAGTTAGCCAATCTAATACGTGATGTTAACATGCTAGGCAGTTATAACACTTCTTTTATAAAGGGAGATTGAGATACATTGACAAATTTTCCTTTTGTTGTTGATTTGCACAATAGTGTAGATGATACAGAAGGCATTCAGATTAAGTGCTGCCGTTGACTGCTTATGTGCAGCATAGTGGGTCTTTCGTTATTCTATGAACTTCTATGTAGTGAGGTGTTTCCTGGTTTAATTTCCATTGCACAAGGCTGTACTGTTGTAAAAATGTGATTATAACTAAGATGTCTATTTTGTCTCTTTTTGTCGGACGCCGATGAGCGCAAGCAACTGATCCCTAACCCAAACCCTGAGAGCAAACCGCTACATGGCACAGATTGGGGTGCTTCTAATGTGCCTTCAGCACGCACAGACGAGCAGGCCCTTCTGACTTCCATCTTAACAAAGACTGCACAGTAAGATACACCTTCCCATAGACCAGCCACACCCATAAGTCACACTGTAATGTCATTCAATCACTTTTGCCTTTTCATAAATACTTCAAGGTAGTGTGACGTCTCTTACTGCTGCTGTTTTGTCTGTCTCTTGCTTTCTCTCCAGGAACATTATTGATGTCTCTGCTACTGACTCTCAGGGGATGGAGCAGCATGAATACATGGACAAAGCTCGACAGTACAGGTATGGAGGGGTCTACTATTTTTTTTGCCAGAGAAGTGTTTCACATTTTGTGCATGTTTATAATTATGAATGCACATTCCAATGGCCAGCTTTATTTTATGCAAGTTTCTTTTTCCATTTGTTCATGTTATTTGATCCACTTTTGCAATGACATATCAAGAATTTTTTTGTAACTTTCTGTCTTGCAGTTCAAAGCTGGCTGTGTTGAGTAACACCTTGCCCCAGAAGAAGGCTCATTTTTTGCCCTCCCTCACCAGCCAGCCCCACCAAGTGCTTGCTAGTGACCTAGTGCCATACTCGGATGTTCAACAGGTGAAAGGCCACCCAAATTGTCTTTGGAAATACCGTTTATTTCTTTGATGTGTTATTTTTTGGAAGTATTGGGCAGGGTTTAAAACGTAATGTTCTCCTTAGTGGAAGTAATCTGAATGTTTTTCGGAACGAAAGTATCACAAACTTTGGTCATTAATCATTACTTCCCAATATAAAGCAGCAACTACTAAATACAAGTGATATCATATTGCTAATTGTTTCTTTTTTGTTGTGTTTCTATTTACTTTGCAGGTGTCCAAGATAGCAGCTTATGCCTACAGTGCAATCTCACAGATTAAGGTGGATGCAAAAGAGGAACTAGTTGTTCAGTTTGCCATTCCCTGATCCTGCTACTATCTCCCACCTGCAGTATTCCCCTTCCAATCAGTCTCTCCTCTCGCTCTCACTATCTCGCTCTTTCTCCCCTAATCTGCCCAGCCGAACCTGTAGCCAGGCATCTATGGCCCTTTGATTTATATTCATGGATTTAGCTTGACCTATGATTTAAACGGCACCATATGACCTTGATGTATTGTGTAAACGTATGGGTCAGATGATTACACTTACTGCCGACTGGTTACAGGAGCATGTCGACTGGCAGAGAGGGGGCAGTTAAGATATTTGTTCAAAATGACCCAGGCCCCCTTGTTTACATTAAGACTAAATCAAAAACAATTGTTCAGTTCAGAGAAAGGGTTTTCTTCAATGTCATTTTGTTGGTCACCACAGAGAACAGTGGCTTTTGCCTGCTCTAAAGTAAAACATAAGGCATGCAGGACCTATGTATTAATTGCTAGCTGCTAGCAATACAATGTATACCATTTTGGTATAGATTTCAAAAAGCGTTAAAAAAAACGAAATATGAGGTTAATAAACAAATAAAGGTTAATGTGTTGAGCCCAGAGCTTGGAGTGCAATGGCACTGTGAATTTGTTCCAGCTCCACACAGGCTTCCTTAAATGGCCTTCCCCATTTCTCATTTTCTCCAAGTATAGCACGATAGACGGCAACTTGGTATTAATAGTAAGGGGAAGGCCTATTTATTTTAAAATCACAGTAAATGGTGAATATGTAAAGATTTAATGTTAATTGCACCAGACTAAGTTAAGTAAATCGCAACAACAATAGAATCATTTACCAGCGACCACTCAAGGTTATTCAATTCCAGATAGGGATTGATCAACAAATGAATTACCCTTTCCATGTAAAATCAATCTGCAGACCAGACAAGCATTTTGCTATCCCATTCAACACCACATGGGGGAGCCTAAAATGCTGTTCTTCCCTTACTCGTAGGGCAGGGAGGACAGGGCAAAGTACTAGTACTGTGCTGGGTGAGAAAACGTATGTCAAAGGGCATCACGATGGACCCCTTAACTGTATGTTTGGTTGGGTTTAAAGAATACAGTGTATGCCCTATCTGGTTGATGCCTAAAACAACAATTTATACTTAAATCCTGATATAGCAAAGGAAACAAATTAGTAGGAAGGGGGCGTGACTTAGTCCAACGGCAGTAGATAATGTGTGCCTTTGTACATCATTTTGTGATTCTGGCAGGCAGGAAGATATATATCACATTGGATTGAGATTTGTGTTGGTTTTTGGCTGCAGTGCTTAGAGAGTATTCTTTATACAACCAACTTTTAAAACCTGTTTGCTAAAGCTTTTAAACAAAACCTCTTAACACCTGATCTTGATTGAGTTATCCATATTAAGACTAACTGCTACTGTAACTGTACTAAGAGAAATGTTGTTTATATTCACCCACAGAGGAAATGATCCATGAGCTTTTATTTTCCATTTTTGTTTTACTATGTGACTTCTCATGGTATAATTCAAGATTGTGCAAGGCAACCCAGTGGGACGAGTCTGAATTGGGTCTCTAAAGGGATAATTTGTTTATTTTTTTAACCAGAATTAAATTACAGACTTTTTTTAAAGTGCTCTCTGCATTCTGTAATTTTTTTAAATCATATTGTGTTATACTCCCTTGATTAGGCTTGCATTAATTTTTTCTATGGTTTCCCCGTTTAATGTTTGTTTATTTAATGCATTAAAGATAAAATGTGTCATCATAAAACCAACATTTTTGGTTATGGATTGATCATAGTTTTTGATGACATGTTGTACATAATGATTGAATTGTTTAAACAATATTAAAAGGTTCATGAAATGCTACTTTACCAGAGTAGGCAGGGTTCACTATATTAAGGTAAATATTTACTGTAATTGAAATGTTTGAATTAACTGTATTAATTACTTTTCACATCGGGTTTCATTGTAGTTCCATACAGTTTCGGTCATTTGATGTCCTTTATTTTACATTTGCCACAGCTGTTGCGTTGGAACCAGATATTTGCCATGCTTCGATCTTGAGGTGTCACAGCACTAAAGTCCATCATCTTCAACTTGGCCAGGGCTGAGATCACCCGACACCTAAACACAAAGCCACAACAAATCATCCGACAGTCACTTTGTCATGCCATTTAATCCATGCTTCCAGCCCGGTCTATATTTATGACGACCTCTTGGATGAAAAATGACTTAAATATTCATATTCAAAGAGTTAACATTTGCACAATGATACAAGTTTTCAAACTGAGACCACTAGCAAATGTAACCACCACTTCTTTCAGTGGACATGTGTTTGTGTTCGATTGCTGTTGCTATAAAGACTGGATGAGTATGCAATACGAGCCTAGCTGCAAACACCTGTTATGTCACTATCTGATCCTACATGCTTGCCTTTTAACTACTAAAATGTTGGCACACAGGAGACAGGAGTGCAATAAACGGGTTATGTCACGGAGGTTCAAATTCAGCTGATGAGCATAAGGTACACATTTCTGACATCTCTCACACATCTTCTGTATAGTATATTGGGTATTATGTAGGGTCTGTTCACCCAGAAAGTTCGCAATTGGGAAAAATAATAACGCCCTTGTGTCACTGTTGGGTTCCTATTGGATTGCTATTTCTTTGAATCGCTTTTCTTTACTGAAGCAGGAATTTATGCTTGCAACCTAAAATATATAGATTTTACAAATAAAATAAACAATTATATTCATGTAAGAAACACATTGTACTGGGGAGAGGGGAGGTGTACAATAACCTGTAGCCTTTATCGCCCTCGATTAAATTTCCATGGAGTGTGATGGTGTGTAGAAAGGGCAACTTGACCAATCTGTCCACCTCTGACAAGTTACAGATGCTGTTTCCATGGAGGTACAACACACGCAATTCTCCAAGTTCACACAATACCTGCAGCAGCACAGACAGAGACATTACAAACATGGCAAAACATCCCGTCCTGTGAAAAGGTTCCTCAGGTGAAACGTGCCCTGAGGTATTACTGGGTTTTAGTTCTGTCATTCTTAATTGTAATAATGTGACATTCTGATCAAAAGTTGTATCACAAATATTAATTCATACAACAGAATGCATGCGATTGAATGAGAACAGAAGCGATCAATAAAAAGGAGAACCAACTGGGTCTATGTGGCCGATGTCATTGAATGAGAGGTCCAGCCAAGCAAGCTGCAGCGGCTCAGCCAGGAAATGGGTGATGGCCGCGTGGAGTCCGCTCAGATCCGTGATGATGTTGTTATTGAGACGTAGGGAACGACTCACATATTTATTTTCATGGTTTCTTTTTAAAGGTCGCTGCCCCCTGCCAGGTTCCTCAGTCAGGGTATCTGAAATGAGGAAGAAAACAGTGAAAACACCACTGGTGTTTTGCTTTACTAGACCATCGGCTTGCAAGTGGAAGAAATACTTGACAACCTAGGTAAAGTTAGTTTCATATTTGATATGAAACTAACTTTACCTAACTTTACCATGAAACTAACTTTAACATAGTTTCATATCAAATATTTCATACTTGATATGAAACTAACTGACATATGGCATATGGTATTTAGCATTTGACATTTGGCACAAGCGTGGATTCATTATATTTCTATGAAATTGTTACTTTATGGACAATACATAGGTGGTGGAATGATGACATATATTTTTTTAGAATAATTTACATTTTATTATATATATATCAAGACAACTTGAATATTATACATATCTTTAAAATAATATTTCATTCAACATTAAAAAAACTTAAATAAAAAAAGGTACTTTGGCTTGAGCCAAATTTCGGGATCGGACTGTCCGACATACAGAGACCCCGTCTCTGTATGATAATGAGATCGTTCGATTAGATGGGGCTGAATGAAAGCTGAAACATTCTAAGCGTTGCTCTACTCATAAGAGTATCCCATGATGGTACACTCTTATGATATGCGGCTTGTGTAACTGCGGTCAAGTGAGCCGCCATTCGTCCATCCGCGCTTCAGCCTACGTCACACAAAATTTTCATGCGCCTCTACTCCTTCACCTACGGTTGTGTGTGTGTGGATCGCTGCAAACGCTACCAGATCGGCGTAAAAACGTCCACAACAAAGGGTTTTCAAAGGACATTTTCTCAAAATCTGTACAGTAAAATCGCATGGTTCCGTGAGAACAAGTAGTCAGCACAACGGTTAATATGGTCATATCAGTCAGTGCCGGAACTTATCTATTATTTTCTCTATAGCTCACTTCAAAGTGCTAACATAATGCAATTTGCATAGGCCAAAATATGTATGGGTGAGGTTTTCAAAGGACATTTATTAGAAATCTATACAGTAAAATCGCATTGTTACTTGTGTACAAGTAGTCAGCATAACCGTTAATATGGTCATATCAGTCAGTGCCGGAACTTATCTACTATTTTCTCCATAGCTTACTTCAA
>OOFH01000358.1:0-11490 GCA_900323355.1 Merlangius merlangus
TGGTTATTTGCAGACTATGCAAATTTACACTAGCGTACCACAGCAGCACTACGGCAATGCACGAGCATTTAAAAAGAAAACACCCGGGAGCACTGGTTCAGGATGGCAGCAAACCACCGCAAGTTCTATTGATTTTCCCCCTTCTCCGACCTGGAATGTTCGTCTATCAAGCCGTCGCAGTAGTATACCAAAGATAAAAGTTCGTTTGTTTATTAATATTAATATTTGAATATATTCGAATATTTATTAATAATATTTGGACCATTAAATGTCTTCATTCCTTTATATTGTATAAAACTCGGCCAAAAGCCGAGCTCCAAGGGTTTGTTTACCAGCGTTGCTATGGTGACCGGTCTTGCGTGTTCCAACGGTTTATTAGGTATCTAAGCTGTCTAATCACTTCATTCACTGCCTCTTCCTTGGTCATTACAATATTATGAAATATGAATAGACTTTGTCGGGTTCGGATTTTATACTCTGGTGAGAAGAGAACTTTTGTCATGTTAAAAAAATATATATATAGTTTTTCGATTAGTCGACTAATCGAAAAGATAATTGCTAGATTAGTCGTTAGAAAAATAATCGTTTGGGACAGCTCTAGTTAGATAGTGAATGCAGGTTTTCAATGAGCCGGTAGTGGTTAGGCAGTGAATAAAGGTCTTTAAAGAGCAGGTAAGGATACGGAATCTTCCTTAAGGATGCTAAGGAGCATATTATTTGGGATGTCTTCCTCGTATGAATTAGCTCCGCTACATGACGTCTATTGAGCTCTGTTCCTAACGAGCCTTCATCGCGACTGGTGGTGGAAAATATCTCTAGGCATAACTAGGCAGGGAATAATCCCTTTTAAAAGGAAGGTGCAATCCAGGAGATATTTTGTGTCCTTTTGAAACCCTATACCACAGCTCCATATTCTGGACCCCAGGGGAGAGTTCTGCCCCTGTCGCCACACATTGAGAACCAGCCTGTGTAGAGGGGGGGGGGAGGGAGAGTAGAAGCCTGGCAGAGCAGTACTACCAAGACAGTTTGTTGGACTTCTAGAATAATGCAGTGAAAGGCCTAAAACGCTGGTCATGTTACAAGCAGAGGAGTCAACACACGTGTTCGGCTTTTAAATATCAAATGTTGGCTCATAAAACCAGTCACGCAAATTTATATGATCCTGTGGTCCGGTTGGCATCTGTTTGAGACATCACGTCGCCTGCCGTTTGTAGAACCTATTTTGCATTTTAAATGAATGACCTTATCTTGAGCGAGTCCGATGTGATAGTCACACCGCATTGACGTCATGCAGTCTTTTAAAGACAGTACATCACCTCGCATGTTCACAGCACGCACACCCCAAAGTTCACACACATGCACACACAAGTTCACAGTAGAAGTTTAAACACAAGTTCACAGTTCAAGTTCACACACAGCTTCACACACAAGTTCATGCCAAAAAAGGTGCAAAACTATAAGTCACCCAACACCACAAGTTCACACCATACACAACACCACAAGTTCACACACCCAACACCACAAGCCCCCCATCACACACGATCAGCAGCGACGAGAACCACCCTAAGAAACGCCGCCCACACTCCAGCACAAAGCCGCTCCTAGACCGTCCCCCTGGGGGGTCCAGCCACTACAGAGAGGACACTGCCTGGCCTTCATCACCGTTCCCGATCCCTTTACTATCCCTCGGCTAACCCCTATCAGAGCCTTATCTGTGCCTTATCTAACAGACACAGTAAACCACCCTAACCTTTAAACTTGGTAGGGAGTAAAATGATGTTTTCACAAGTAGGAACAAACCTGGATAATAGGGTGGACATTTTAAATGTACACACTATTTGATATACATCCATTTCCAAATCTGTATTTATAGTTGAATTGCACCAAGAAATAAACACTGTAACTTCAAGCTAACATTAGCGTGTTCTTTAACACCAGTGTTGGTCCTGACATCCAGGCATTGGGCCTAGCTGTTACATAACCCCAGGGCAGACGAGCGTCTCCATTTCAGCTTCGATCAAAATGTATTCGTATTACATTTTTAGGAGAGTGTGAGCTGACGATCGTTAAATAGGCGTGGCAGTGTTGGCTTATAGAGTGAGCAGGTTTAGCCCGTTTTCAGCTGAACTGGCGCTAGGGTTGGGCCATAACCTTGTACGGGAATATATCGATTAACCCATTAAAGGTCACCTTCCATTATTGAGTAGGGCTCGATATTTGTTATTCTTTTCAAAAGGAGGTAACATTGAACGCAATTGTTTGTTATCTTTCGTTTCACCAACTATTTAAAAAAAAATCATAGTGCTGAACGGGACTGTACACATATATAGCAATTTCCGTTTTGAGAAACCTCCCGAAAAATTGTAATTGCACCATGACCGATGTTTCAAAGCTCTTACTATTACTTGCATGTGAGTAGTAGATCAGTTCAAACAATGAATCACAATCAGGTATCTTTTTCAAAGTCTAGATGATGTTGTAGGAAATAAAGGAGGTATTAAATAGCCTTATAACGGTTCTAAACAGTCCACTTATGTCTTCATTATGGAAAGCTACATTCAGACCTATAATTACCTCATCTTCATCTGTATACATTGCTTTTGATGACCCGACTCGTTGAAGTTCTATTGTTAGTTTGGTTTTGGATACCAACTTTCCCTGAAAGAGTTAGTCTTCTTTATGTTTCTAAACAGGGAAACAACCAGGAAAGGCTAATATCCAAAACATGGATGTATTAAAGATCACTCAGCCACAACATGCCATTCACGGGACTATTTTACACTTGGATTAAAGAGATGAAACGCCATTATAACGTGAATGATAAAAAAACGTAATGTGGCGTTAGGGCATATGAAGGTGTTCACACACATATGCCCTCGACTGTCAAGGGGAGTCAATTACCAGACGAGACTCAACTTTGCTGTACAATGTCTTCTTTTTGCTAAACTAGAAATTGGTTCTTGTTTGTGTAGAACCTTTGACATGAAGGCTCTTCATTGTTTTTATGCTTTAATTTATAAAAGACTATATGTTCGGTGACTGTCCAATTTTTTGGGGAATGAAAGCTGAGAAATATCAAATATAGAATATATCTATATCAAAAATAAATATATATCGATATTGTATTTTTTTTTTGTATTCTAGATATTATTCTTTGCCTATATTGCCCGGAAACTCCTGTGAACTGCTTTCAGAGGCGTGTTCAGCCCACGTGTATAACATCCTGTCTGTAGTCACTTCCACCCAGGCACCACCGCCTGCAAACCAGATAAAGTGATGCTATGATATAAGTATCCAGGAGAGTCTATTTCATGCACCGCGGTCGCTGGATATTTAATTGATGATAAAATGCTCAGAACTCCTGAGAAAGACTGCAACCAAATCATTAGGATTTCCTCTGCAGTACGTATTCTCTATAGTTAGCCCAATTAATTAATTAGAAAAATAGCTGGTTGTTCCAAGTGTACAAAGACAATTCTAAATGTAACAATTAAATTTAGCAGTGGATTGCTAAATAAATTGTAGCATACCCACTGCGTAATCTACAAATACAGTAGTAATCAGTGGACCAGAGGATGAAATATGCTATTACGTGAAGTATTATAGTTTAATTACATGTGCCAACTTAATGCTCAATAAATACTTAGCAACAATAATTAGAAAATGCAGAATGTTTGCATATAATAGTTAAAATCATACAAATACAGGTTTTGCATTCGTATTTAAATATTCCATTTACAATTCCTATTACTGTACTCTCTGCCGAGCCTTCTTTATTTCCCTGTGATAAATAATGTCTACCTCATCTTATCTGTATTCAATGTATACACCCTAGAAGTGATGCGGTACTGCAACTAACCCATTGGATTGAGCCCAGGCGCGGCATAAATGGATGAGGCCTTTACATTACACACGCGTGTGTACTTCCCCGCTGCATTGTCACACAGACCTACTATAATCGATCGGAAACGTATCCAACAGTCAGGCAACCTTGACAGTTACTAAACCCTCAAAACCTCAACTAATTAAAGCACCCCTTCAATTCGCTCCAAACGTCGACTGAACTAGATATGAAATCGGCATACGAGTTCTCTCCCGGTGCAGACAACCTATTCCGGTAACGATCACTGAACATATCGGTAAGTTGGTCGCGTTACGCCCTCTCTGTCGCATTCCCTTGCGGATTTTTTTTAAGATGGAGAGATATTGCCCTTAACTAGAGCGGCGGCGGCAGAAAATTCCGCACACCGTTCCTTTCATACTGCATCCACAAGGCCTCGCGGAAAACAGGCTGAAAGGAACGGCCGCGCTCTGCCGCTGCGCCTTGCGGAATTTGAAGAAAGGAGCGATCATAGTGCGTTAGCGGCAGAGCGCGGCCGTTCCGCAAGGGAATGCGGCAGAGAGCCGCGGCCGTTCATTTAGCACGGACGCTAAGCTCAGTGACCCACTTGAGTCGGAAAACGTGTAGACAGTTTAACGGTATATGAAAGGTCGACCTCCATTTCACAACCATAAATTGTCATTGTAAAACGCTGATTCGAGTCATGTTCACGTTTTGAAATGAATGCGATGGTAGCGCCCAGGAAATGGTGTGCGTTGCGCTGGGCAGCGAAAACACCGCAACGCGGCGAATGAGCGCAAAGCCTACATCAGCGATTATGAAAACCTGAATATATTTAATGTACAGTTCCTCCTAAATGTGTCCTGTATGTAACCTCTGCTCATTAGCCTAGCTGCATAGTAGAAAGCCGATGGGCATATCGGTCAGACGCGGCGCGGCTAAGCTGTCAAAATGGCTAAACTCGCCTTCCCCTCCCTCCCTTTCACTACGATCCGATCTGCACCAAATCACACCATCCCACTCGGTGATTTCGCCCCAAATACGGTTATTAGGGAACCATCCAGGATCACTGAGCCCCATAGTAACCTAAAAGCAAGTGTTTTGTAGAGCCATTACTCCTTGCGCTTGAATCCCACACCCGTCTTGGCCTAAGTCCTTGCACCCAGCCCCGGACCACAATAGGCAACCTTCCGCCGCATAGAGGCGCGACTGGCCGTCGGGCCCCGTGTACAGGTCGCTCAGTTAACACAAAACAACCCTTATTTCCCCGTTGATAACATGTCAATCGAGCCGATATAGAGGTGGAACTCACATTTTAGAGTGCGCTGGGAGAGATCCTGCTATTTATTCTCGGGGATGATGTGAGTGCTCGAGCCGTCCTGCTGCTCCGGGGATTCAGGGCAGTACCACTTCCGCCTGCTCTGACACTTCCGCTTCCTCTCAACCCCACCCCTCCCCCACGCCTGTAACCATCGCGACCGAGCAGCGGGGCTACCCGGAGTATCTTGCAGGGGCTTTGACGTCACATGAGGACCATGGCAACCGCGACAGTGGATGACGTGCTCCGTATCGCCATGGTAACTGTCTCTCGTCTCCGGCCGCTGCGTTAATGTGTCGTCGTATCGGGAGTTCACTATCGTGTCATAAGTGCGCGCTTTGGTTCGATAATTCCAAGTTATTCAACTGAAATGTGTTATGGTAGTCAGAGTAGTCGGTCTTGTGTGTCTGTCTGTCTGTCTGTCTGTTTTATTCTCTCACTTTACTATTGACAGAACAGTAGGTTTAATTAAAAAGTGTGATACAGTGTTGTTGTTGTGTTGTTGTTGCATTCCTGGAATACAACAACAACACAAATGGATGAATAACAGTCAAACCTAAAAATAAGCTAATTCCTAATTGAGGAAAAAGATTAGATGTTGCACTATAACCTGAAGGCAAATGGAAAATGATTTATATTTTTTCAGATATCGGCACTTGTGCTTACCTTTGGTGTTTGGCTGTTTTAGATAGTTAGGCCTTCCGATTACATGCCTGCACTGGCGTTTATCTGACAAGTATTTCGTCCAATGACATTACTCTTATTGTTCAACTAAGGTAAGGTAACTTTATTTGTACCCGAAGGTAGATTTGGTTGCAGGTACAAAGAAAGTAGCTCAAACCACTGTGATTGACATCTGAGAAGGCCTTTATCTGAGAGACTGCTTTGAATCAAAGTGTCTAATGAATGTAAAAAATACATATTGTAATCATTTGCACAGAACTACATTTCCCAGACTTCTTGCCATCATGTGATATATTATTGAGTCAGACGACAGAAAAAAGCGTAGGTGTGATGTGGAGGAAGTACTTCCAGTGTAGGCGGAAATACATCCTTTTGTCGGTAGAGCTGAACTGCATTACAAGTATTTCTTGTCATGGTCTGTCTGTTTCCTTGTCTTGTTTTGGTGTGTTCCCTGTTTTACTTTGGTATCTGTCTTGTTTCTCCCCATGTCAGGTTTCCCTCCTGTGTGATTACTGCTCCCTCCCCTAATGTGTTTCAGCTGTTACTCGTTGCGTGCCCTGTGTGTTTGGTATTTAAGCCCGTGCCATTCCTTTGTTGCTTGTCGGATCATTTTAGTTTGTGCTGAGTTGTGTCCTGTGTGTTACCTGTGTTCCCTGTGTTACCCGCGTCACCCGTGTTCCTTGCCTTTTGCGTTAAATTATCCTTTTACCTGAACCGTCTGCTATTGGGTCCTGCCTGCCTGCCTGCCACCCGCTAACCGTGACAGTGCTGATAGAAGGCCCATTTTTGTTAACCCTGAGGTTGTTGTTTTTTTTAGAATTTTCAGCACTTCTTCCAGGCTTTTCCTGTGTTTCTGAGTCCTGGCTGGCCTGTGATCAATATGTCATCTAAATAACAGATTACACCATCTATTCCCTGCAGAACTTGATCCATTAGCTTTTGGAATATTGCAGGGCACTGGCAGTGGCCACACCATAGGGTAGCTTGTTTACTCGGTACAGCCCTTTGTGTGTTCATGGTCAAGTACTGTTTAGAACTCTCCTCTAGCTCTACTTGTTGCTTGTGATAAATCAAGATTTGTGAATCGTTCACCTCCTGATAGTTTTGTGAACAAATCCTGCGGTTTTGGTATGGGGTACTGATCTACTTCGAGCCAGGGGTTAATAGACACTTTATAGTCCCCTACTTTAGGGATGGGTGCAGCCCATTCACTGAAAGTAACAGGTGTAATAACCCCATCAGCCTCCATTTTGTTTAACTGGGCTTCAACTGCGTCCCTAAGTTTGCAAAACCTGGGAATGGCCCCTGTCACGACATGAAGTTTAGCTTTTATCCCTGTCACCTTTCCTAGAGTGGGCTGAAACACCTCTTGGTACCTGTTACAAAGCTCCTCAAAACTCTCAGGTGGTACTCTGTTTACAGAGGACCAATCTAGGTTTAGCTTTTTGATCCAGTCCCTCCCCAACAAAGCTGGACCATTACCTTTGACCACAAGTGAGTGTGCAAATGTTCCTATTGCACTTTACCTTAACAGAAATACTCCCTCTCACGCTTCTACCGCGCCCCCTACAGGCATAACAGGATATAACATGTATTCCATTCAAACACCACATCTATCTCCCATTTCAGTGTCACTTTGTCATTAACGATCATCATGCATATGCACACAGACTCTAAATAAAAACGTCATGGTAAATGTTAAAATTGAAAGAAGAAAATATGTCTAGGGCTGGCATAATAGTGACTATTAGTATTCTAATCCATACAAATGCATTTGTATGAGTTGAGAGGCTCTTTCTTTTTTACATTTTCAAATGTTGAATTTATTGTCTAAATTGCTGCTCAAGCATAGGATAACACAAACACACGCATACACACAGCGGCACAAATCAAAACGTTAATTATTATTTCAGACAAAATATATTTATTTGTAGAACTTTATAAAAAATATTGCTATGGAACTGTAATCAAACTGTTTTTGATTTGAATTACACTAGAATTGTCATTGTCAACAATAATTATGTTATATCTGTTTATTTACAATATAGACACAAAGAGCTAAATGCTAAATTAGATAAACATTCAATTACATACTTCATAATTTTTCTGTGGGAATTATTACACAGACACAAATGCAATATAATCAGATCAGTTCTCTATATGTCATTTGGGGTTGTAAGCTAGAATCCTGGCGCAAATTAAATATTGTTTTTTGTACGTTTTTCTTAGTGTCTTTGGACTCCTGCCAATGGATCCCCACACACATTATTTAGATGAGGGAAAACAAATGACTTTATTTCCTATTGTTGGCCACACTGAAGTAGGCCTTCTCGATTTCAATGTCGGCCGGACAAGTCTGGCTGAATTCCTCTCTTTCTGAGGCGTTCTGAAGGTACTGCCACACGCCTACGAACTGGGCTGGGATGTCAAAGTTGCAATACTTCTTGGCAGCGATCTGAGAAATGCAAAAGAAAACACTGTGAGGGTGAACAGATTTAAAAGATTGCTATTCAATATGATCGGTAATTATATGAACCTAGAGGCAGCAATCCACTCTATAAATCCATGTTAGGTTGACTCTCTTATCCATAGATAGAGCCTTTTCAAACATCCACCCCTAATTTTTTACTAAACTAGTTATTTGGCTTTTGATTTTTTTTTTTTTCCCTCTTCACTTTGAAAGTGATTGAGGCCTACTGTACACCAAGAATATTAAAAGCATTACATTTAAATCTATCTTACCTTGATCACATGCAGTCTGGGCAGCAGGTTGCAGTCCGCCAGAGTGAGGTGATTTCCATCAATGAACTTCCTCTTGGAAACGACGATATTTTGTCTGGAGTTGTGGTCGATCTCTTGAGGAAGCGGGGATATCAGGTAGTCATCCAGACGCTTGAACTCCCGTAGAAGATTTTTTTCATGGACTAGTCACAAAACAAGAATCACTGTTAAGTTTCTGATTGTGTGCAATCTTTGGCTTCGATTAAGGTTATTCAATTATTATGTCATGTTTGCTTTAGCTTTCTTTGCATTATTTCGTTTTTTATTTGGAAATCAGTGAGAAAACTAGATAATCTCGATAACTTTCTAAATACTCAATGGACTCCGCCCAACGTACAGGCATTATTTGGACTGTTCTTGATGTAAGCAGAGAACTTTGCAAAAATATCAGCACCGACATCGAAGGACTCTTTGTTGAGAGGGCTTAGGTGAGGGTACCTGTGGAGGAGACCAGAATGCTGGAGGTGGGTTTTCATGGGGATATATATATATATGCAATTTTAAGCATTAGTTTATCTTTTGCAGTATACTACAATATCTACTTCTACTCATCACAGCAATACAGCTACCAGTAATCGTACTACTAGTACATACTATGAGTACGTACTACTACTAATACTACTACTAAAACTTCTAACATGACTATTGTTACTACTACTAGTACATACTATTACTACTACTGCTTCTACTACTACTACTAGTACTACTGCTTCTAATACTACTACTACTACTACTACTCCTACTACTACTACTACTAATAATAATAATAATAATAACAATTATAATAATGTCAATGTCATAGTAGTAATGTACTCAGTGTAAATCTTCAACATGTAATAATATAGTGTACTCTTTCTATCCTCCACAGCTATTTTCCATGACCGAACACATGAACCTTATAATTTCAAAGGCCTGGAGGTGGAGTGGAGAAGGCTTCTGGTAGGCCTTCTGTTCTATAATGAATACACTCTGTATTACCTGGGTGGGGCCAATGTTTGTTCTAGGAACTCCTCGATCTTAATGAAGTCCGTTTGGAGTGTGCCATTATACAGGAGGAAAGGGGGGTTGGTTCCAGGAGCCAGATCCTTGAGCTCTGCTGGTTTCCTGCACACAAAACAGAGAGGGGAAATGGCGCGTGAGTGAGTGAGGGCTTTATCTTAAAAAAATGTCAACGTTTTGTTCACTATCCCTCAAATGACAAGGTCACAATCATCTCAGTTTGTAATCTAGCGTGTTAGGTATATTGTGTCCTTCTGGATGCAGTGGACATAGTGGGAGAGGCAATACAGGGTGTGTGGTGGATTTGTGAATTGACCAATCATTGGTGATTTAGTGAACCACACACAGGTGTGGTCGGCTGTCATCAAAATCCGCTTTTAATAGTTTGCTCAACAGCATTGGCAGTGAGGGCTTTATTGATGAAAGGCTCAGTTATAAAAAAAAAAAAGGTGTGGTTTTAAAGCACACATGGTCCTTTGAGAAGTGTTTAACGAGGGCCAGTGACACACTCCGTAAGGGAAAAGCCTACTTACAGTTGAAACTAGTTGGCATTTTAAGAAAACAAATATCCTGAAGCTTCTGTAAAAGCCCTTGTGGGCCAGATGCTCAGGAAGTTCAGCGGCATGGGGGAAGGGGAGCTTACTTCCTCATATCGACTGTGGTCACTGTGAACTTGACGCCTTTCAGCCACAGGACCATGAAGAGTCTTTGGCAGAATGGACAGTTCCCCACATTCTGACCATCATGTCCCGCCTGGAAGAAACAGATAAGAAGAGTAAATCAGAAAGCGTGTGACCCTATCCCGTCTTTGATTTGTACTGTTGTACTGTTATACAACGTGGTTTATATGATACCATAAGTATACGCAGTCACACATTAACTGGATGTTCCCTGATATTGAGGGAATGGCCCGTACTGCTGCCTGGGACCATGATTATACTCTTCCCACGCGTCTCCCCTTCTCTTTGATAAAGTACAGAGCAGGGCCCTTTATCTTTCAAAGAGGGAAACAATCAAACATATCGGAGGGAAAGATGGAATGGCACCATTTTACGGTTCCCCATTCCCCCCTCACGCCCTATCCAGGCAGTGCGCCAGGTCCATTGGTGGAGGAACATCGTGGAGGAATGCAGTGGTTCCTTAGGGTGGTTTTATTAGTTGACAAGTTATAGTATTATTCATATTATAATTATAATACTGATCTATATGTTTTCCCAGGGACAAGTGCCGTTGACCAATTAAAGTTAAAGTAAACTGCATATGCGTTTGTGTTACTTTTTGTGTAATTAAACCCTTAAATTGAAGTAGGTAATAATTCAACATTAACATTGAAATATTGGTAGCTTTTGGTAAAAATAATGCAGGCCTGGCTATTATAATCATTTCGGCTGACTGTTATAGAGCATTTTGTCAACTTCTCCACATTTGTATGTCTGATAAGTGGGCCTGGAACATGTTTGCATGCAGGGTCCTTCCATAAACACTATTCTCCATCTGGGTGAGCATTGATAAGATGGACTTCAGCGCCTGTCATCAAACTTTGCTGATAAAAACGGACGACACGTGGAGGAGGTTACACAAACATACAGGCTCCTCGCTTTCTGCTGCTCTTTGTATCTCAATATGATGCCCTTCAAATGAACAGTTACCTCTGAATAACATTAACTTCAACTTTGTTATAACCTTGTAACTGACCTTGTAACAAAGCCAGGGCTGAACTCTGAAAAAGTGGGAGTGGGTCATTCACCCATGGAAAATCATTTTGAAACCATTTTTTTTGGTAGTTATACTATTTCTTTGAACACTTATTTCAAGTGAAGGGAATACCTATTTCATACCACAAAAGTAAACACAATAAGTTAATTAT
>OOFH01000361.1:0-12226 GCA_900323355.1 Merlangius merlangus
GGTTCGACCGAAATCATCCAAAGTGTGGGAGCACTTCACGGGTTGCACGGTATACCGGTACTAATTTGGTACCGGGGTACTGAGGCATTTAAAACGGTACTATACTGCGTTTGGACGGGACCGGTACTTGCAGCGCCGCCGGCCGCGCTGCCGGCGACGCTGACACGAACAAGGAATTAAACAGAGCACAGAGTACAGATTCGTCTGTAAAGTTTTTATTTAGTAGCATATTTATATTGAATTGGGCGTTGTTGTCCTGTGATATGGGACGTGTACGTGACAAGGATTGATCGGTAAAGTTCTATTTACATGACGCTGTCCCTAGCAACGGTCTGTTATACATGACGACGGTCCGTTATACAGAAATAACAGACCGCAGAACGCAGCGCTGGACCAATCAGAGAGCAGCATTCAATAGAGCCGTGTAATAAATTATATTATTATATGTATTATATATTATATAATTATTTTCACAGTGATTTCTAAACTTTTTGCCATACATGTAGACATGCTGATTTACAATAAATCTGAAGTGGTCCCTTAATTTTTTTCCAGAGCTGTAAAATGCATACATGCATGATCTTTAAACTTATTGTTCTAAGATTTTCCATTAAAATAAAGTTAGTAGGCCTAATGACATTTTTTGCGTCCTCTTTTTATTTTAAAAAGTATCGAAAAGTATCGAAATACATGTTGGTACCGGTACCGATACCAAAATGTTGGTATCGTGACAACACTACCTCCCACTTCCCCACTCCCCTCCAATCAGAGCATCGCTAAGATTGTGTGGACCAGCGGACGAGCAGCTCCGGCGGGGGGGACTTGGCGCTAGCCCTGCAGCTAAGCTCCGGGAGAACAATCCCTTTCTCTGGCACCGAGCTCACCCCACTTGAGCTGCTGCCGAAGGGAAGTCGGGAGGAGGAGACATGGAGTAGAAAGGGAATGTACTCCCGGAGCTGAGCTGCCGGACTGCTGCCGAGCTACCCCAGCCGGAGCTGCTCATCCGCTGGAGCTGCCACCTAGCTTCGGTGCCAGTTCAGCTCCCGGAGTACACCGCCCGAGCTGCCGGACTGCGGCCAGACGGCTTCGACGGCGGCCGGCACCTCCGGCGCGGGGAGCTCGGAGGCAGTCCGGCAGCTCAGCTACCTGAGTACAGTCCTTTTCTTCTCCATGTCACTGTTCATGGACTTCAGAGAGTCAAAGTTCCTTCCCCCCCAATTCTTCTCAACAATGGCCGAGATATCCCCCATTACGAGTCTTTACTTGTGGAAGAACCAGAGACGTCAGACAGTCTTTATTATTCATAATATCATCCGAGGCGCACATAGCTTTTGGCCGTGTTATTAGATAGATTATATAAACACCCGTATATAATATTATTATTATGTTATATTATATAATATAGATATAGAGCTCCAGGAGTCACCAAACGGCAAAAACCCCTTCTCATCCATGCTGTGGTTCAGTCTGACAGCTCATTGGTCAATGGGCAGCAGCTCATTTGCATCAACGCTACAGACGCCAGAAACAGCACATTCTGAAGGGACTGAGACAGAGGGGAATAGCGGTAGACAATTTTTTTTTTCCTAAAAGCTATTTTCAGAAAACAGCTTCAAAAACATGTTTTATGGAACTCAAATACTAGGTTTACTTGTTGGGAAAAGACTATAATATGGCTCCTTTAAACCGCGTTTGTGCACATCACAACGAGCGTAAAAAATGGCTTCTCTCTAGTATGCTTATAATCTCCGCCCTTCTTTTCTCTCAGCCAATGCATTTGAAGTGTCTGCGCCCAATCGCTGGTCAAGACAAGCAGACCAAATAAGTTCAGCACAGATCTTCTTGTGACGATTTCTCCTCTCATTTCTGTTGTTAGTTGTAGCATCATATAGTTGAATATGAGTGAATCCAAAGTCAAGCGTGTGGTCACTGGGGCTGAAATAGTAGCGACGCATGCTCTGTAATCCAAAGGTTGTCGGATAGATTCCATCTATTGTCAGATTTGCGCTATTGTCAGATTGTCACGCTTTTATGATCGCAATGCTTTTTAGTCAGCCAGCCAGATCCTCTCATCGTCTCGTTACACGCTTTATAAGTTAATTATATTTAAATTATTATAGCCATGGAGCCTTTATTTCATTGGAGTTATCATTACATCCTTTCTTGTTCAATCGATATAAATACACAGTGGAAAGGAGAGAGAGGGAGCCATAGAGAGAGACACTGATGAACTGCGGAGCCAAGTAGCCAAACTGATGGGCTTAAGAGGCCTCGTCCATCATTCTTTCGAACCTTCGTAAAAAATTTCAGTTTTTCCCAAAACTCCTCTTAACATGAACGCGCGTGCACTGCTCTAACAACGTTCATAGGCTTGTAACTGTCTACTGGCACGGTGCTGAAATGGGCTCTGTAGGCGGGGAGACGCAGGAATGTTGTTGGATTAAACTATATTTTGTGCCAGCAAAAAGATATCTCCCCATCAAAGCGATCAAGGCCAACAGCAGAGTAGCCTACGAAAAGAATAGACTAATATGAATGCTTCAAATATTAAAACACAATTGATTAGGCCTAGGCCGACATATGCAGTGGCGGTTTTAGCAAATTTGGGGCCAAAGGCGAAGATCTGTATGGGGCCCACCTCGTCTGATCTTTAAAAGAGAACAGAGAAAAAAAAAATACTGACTGAATGGTCGATAGGCAGGTAAAGCTAATCTCCGCAGAAGTAATGGTTAGAGATGAGAAAAATTAGGCTACCTTCCCCTTTAAATCCTGCATACACTTCTTTAATCCAAAATGAAGATGGAAAGCAGAGAACACACAAAGTGTAGCAATACACAAATTAATAGTCACAATGGAAACCAAAAGAGAATAAGGTTTCAGATAACACCTGAAGAGTTCAGATGCAAAAGCCTCTAAACGTCACCTCCGTCAAAAATGAGATAAAGACATTGAGTGAATGCTCTCTGCACGTAGTATACGTCAAACAAATAATTTTGTGTCAAAACCCGCTATATGCCACTCTTTTCCTGGTCTGAAATCTCCATTTGTAGGCAAAAACCTCTAAACACCACTTCCCTTTGTCAACAAAAGCCTCTTCGTTCTTAGAACCAATCACAACGCAACATGGAATCATGTGACTTCAAAATGGCGGCACTGAGGTGCCGGCGTTTTGGACAGCTGTCAGATATAAACAACACAGTACATTTACGTTTATATTCTTTAGCGATTCGATTTGGGTTTTGAACGTCATGGATTTTGACGAAATGGACGACCTGTCCCCCACGGCCGAAAAAAAAGTCGTAAAAACGGCTGAAAATAATATTAATTTCTACCTCCTATTTTTATATTGTAATTTAATATATTTTTGTAGGCTATACTGCAGGTAATTTGAATGTATTTAACTCCTGTTATTGTTAAAATAAATGTGTTGGCATTTTGTGCAATTGAAGTTATGCTTTGTGACTGTTTCTTTATTATTATTATTATTATTATTATTATTATTAGTATTATTATTATTATTATTATTATTATTATTATTATTATTATATATTTGGGCCTTTTGCCTTTGTTTAGTGACTGCAGAGAAATGGGTTAGGACTAGTAGTACTTCCATCCGAAAATTATTGTGTTAGCTTTCACCATTTTCAGTGTTAAGTGATCTTGAGTCATTTTACTACTTTTTACCATGTATTGTCCAAAGAAGTGGATTTAGAGGTTTTTGCCCAAAAAAATACCTGTGGATTTAGCTGGTTTTGACGCAAAAGAGAATTTAATTTGGTCAAATTAAATTCCAATTGCCTTTAAAATAAAATGACAGAACTTGAACATAGAAGCCTGATAGAAAATTGTAATTTAGAGGAAAAGTGGTCAGACGGATTTAGCGGCTTTTGCGTCTCTCTCTATGGCTCTGCCCCAGCTAAAACGCAGTACGCTCATCAACCCAGTCCACTCCTCACGTGACTCCGCGCACTTCAATAACCGATATAACGTTAGTCGATGCATTGAAATAAGCAAACCAGTGCTGAAAGAAACTGCTTTGAATTCACAATTAAATTTCCCCTGTAGGTCAGCTGCTCTGCATTAAGTCGGTAAGTACCGCACTACTTCAGGCAGTCATTAGAAACAACTTAAAAAAACGACGGACTTTAGCGGGAATAGGTGGAAGGAAGCTAATGCTAACCAAAATTGTGATGCTAATAAAACATGGTCTGACGCTGCAACATGTTTTAAAGACAACACGGTGATGTTCTTTCACGTGAATGAGTGCAGATACCACTACAATGTAAAGTTATCGTGTAATTCTGCAACATGGGTATTCAATATGACAAGGCAAATGTAATCTTATGTGAAAGAGTGTAGATGCCACTAGAATGTAAAGGTAGGGTGTAACGTTAATGCGGCAACAGGATAACTCAATGCAGGATGGTAGGCCTACTAGGCCTACCATTTCTCGACGCTTGTAACAAGTTCTCGAGAGACTTCCTATAGACATATCAACATAGGGCATAGGCCCTGGAGAGCACATTAAAAACAACTTAATGTCCACTCCACACTAATGTTGTTTTTGTATTCTTTCTACCTTAAGAGTCTTTTCTCCTAATTTTCACAACAGTCATGATGATGAGCCAGGATCGGACGTTGGCCAAGCTGAAGAAGGATGTCCGCTCTCTGCTACTCTCGTCCAAGCTGGGTCTGAGTGCAGAGCAGCTGAGGAAGGACTACGTAGCCATGCTGGGCCAGCGTATGCCTCTGAAGGAGCTGGGCTTCCAGAGCATCCTGGATATGGCCAAAGAGATGCCTGAAGTGGTGTCGTTCACATACTTGGAAGACGGCAGCTTTGTGCTAAAAGGTAAGACCAATGTGGTCGCTGATGCTGTGTCATTTGGGGTAGACTGGCTATTAAAAGATGAAAATGTCTGTCATGTAACTAAAACACCCAGAGGCTGTGAATTAGCTGAACACAGATTTTCTCGCTGTGTCAAGTGTATTTATATATATATTCACCTTTTAATATGTGACACTGATTTAGACATATCTCATTTTCACTACTCTTCTGGCCCTCTGACCTCATCTCTTCTCCTTCTTTCTCCGCTCATATTATATCCTATCCTCCCTTGTCCTTCTCCACACCACTCCTCCACTCACTGTCTTTCATCTCCTATTCTCACCTCCTCTTCTTTCGCTCTTCTTCCACTGCTCTCTTCACTTTTGCTCTTCACTGTCCATTTCCTCTCTCGCATCACATTCTCTCCATTTATCCTCAACCTCTCCTCTTCCTCTCTCCTCCTCACAACCATTCTTCCCTCTTTTTATTCCTCTAACTTGCCTCTCTTCTACTCTCTCTCCCTTCCTCCTTTATCTTTATATCCTCCTCTACTCCACCATAGCGGTCTCTGACAAGAGCACTGAAGGCATCAACCAGCTGGTCTCCAAGCAGCGGCTCACCAAGCCCAAGAACAAGAGAGGGTACCTGAGGTCTTTCCCCATGCGGTACCCCCGCCCCATGGCCCCTATTATCCTGCCTCGGTGGGGCCGGGCACCCCCGGCCCTCCCTGCCCAGCTTAGATCTCAGCTATGTCAGCTGATCTCCCAGGTACTGCCATCAGACTGTATAGAGCGAGTGACAGTGTGCTTCCGGAAGTAATAATACCATTTATTTTCTCAATAGAGGTTTTGCTTAAAAGCCATAATGTCGTAACCAAGTATACTTACCACACGCCGTTATATTGTGAATCAATGGTATATTCTCCTGTAGAAGCCACAAGTTTTAACGGGCAACATCTCTTTTTTAGAAAACAAGTTTTCTTTTTGAAACCACTACACTACCCATAAATTCTGAAGTGTTACATGAATTCTTCGATTGGTTGAGCTCGCTGTTACCATAAAAACGTTAACCTGCACCCGCAAAATTCAAGTCGTCAGCCTGGTTAGAGCTTCTTCATGAACTCTACATGATGATAAATATGTTGATCTAGAACATAAGATTTATTTTATTTTCCTTTATTTATATATAAATAAAAGTAAAAATATATGATATAACACTAGCAGTGCTTTTTAGTAATTTTGGTAGTATGAAAGCATAGGAAAACATAGTGTTGAATTAATAGGTAACGTGTAATAACATGTAATAACGCGTGATTACGTGGTGACTGCAGTCATCAACAAAGGAACATACTATGTCGATGGAAACGATGCACGCACGCACACATAAACAAAGAATATGACACAACTTGTAAAAAACAATATAATAATGACAAAGGTTATAAGATGCAAGAACCTTGCTAAACTATTGGGTTGTAACCATTTGCGAAAAAGTTTGCAATGGTTTGTTGGATGAGTAGTCCCTCCACTTGTTAAAATGTACACAGTCTTGTGCCTTTTTTTCCTCAGTTTTTTTAAATAATTTTTTGCCCCTAATCAAATGTTTTATGGTCCTGACTACCTTGCCGAATGATTGGCTTGGTTCCAGGCTTAAAACGATTTATATAACAATTTTATGAAAAGTCAAAGGTGAAAATCAATGGGAAATTGTATTCTGGAACCAGAGCTGTTAAAAAAGGGGCAACCCTCAATGAGGGTTGCAGAGCGTCTCCCTTTTATTTGATTTTGGCCAGCAGCAACAGAAACGATCCATTTTAACATTGTGAGTGCAACCTCAATGTAAGCCTTATATCTTGGTCTATGATGAATTATTTGTTATTTTTTTATACTCACTGCCAATAAAGTGTGAATCATATATAAAAAAAAGAAGTAATGTATTCGTTTTGGTCCAATTCTTGTTCTGGTTCCAGGGTCCGCTCCGTCTTTCGGAGATGGAGAGAAGGTTCCAGCAGTGCTTCGGTTACCCACTCCGCTACACTGACTACGGCTTCTACTCGCTGGGAGACATGCTGGCCCGCATGCCGGACCTCTGTATCGTGTACACCAGGATGGGCTCCATTGTCAGCTTCAAACAGCCAGACAAGCCGGGGCCTCAGTCCAGACCTCAGTCGCCCAAAACAAAATCTGTGAAGCCTGAGGCCATTAGACCCTCTCCCTACTTATTCTCTCCTTTAAATCCAAAGACTAGGCTACTACAACCTGGACAAATCTCAGGTGGGTGTGGGAATCTTTGTAGGTGGGCTTGATGCACTAACCATCTCATTAATACCATGTTTTTATATTAAATGTTATTTTGTTCTGGATAAGAGCGTTTGCTTAATGGTAAGTATGTTTAGTAGTGTAACATACTCTTTTCACAAACTGTAGCACCGTCACAGTGTAGTCCGAGCCAGAGGACTACTTCTCCTACCCAGAATTCCCTGGTGCCTTCCTGTAAAAGTTGGGATCCAATCAGTAATGGGTCAGAGCGAGTCCCAGATAACGGACCCCCACATCAACCAACAGGCCCAGAACCTCAACAACCCTACCAAGATGGACAGCTCCTGGAGAAGTTCATGTTCAAGGTGTCTTTTGTCATTCATTCATTCATCCTAGTGACAGCTCATTCTTTGTTTCGACTCTTGTCTGTTGATCTAATAGTAAATTGTTGTTCCCACAATGTTCCGTATCGTGATTCACATGCTAAGTATTCTGTCAATATTCTGTCACCTCCTGCTATTGTGCCCTCTTGCCAGCTGGAGATGGAGCTTCGTCAGAAGATTCTTGAGAATGGCTATGCAGGTTCCGTGAGTCCAGAGCTGAAGGACAAGCTACAACAGGTCTGGACCTCAACCCTCTCTGACACCAGTCTCCTATATGTATGCTACAGGAAGTGTTTCCATGGCAACCTCCATGCATCCTTCCCAAATGAGTTGAAAGTCAAGAGGTTGGCTGACCTAGCATAGTTTCTAGGATGCTAATTAACAAGATAGCAAGAAATTGGACCTAGCATAGGAAGCACAGGAAACGGGGCAGGATAGTAGGTTGACATGGGTGTTCGACTCTCACCTTAAAGGTTCTGGGTTCGATCTCCGAGCCGGGCCAAAGTCGAATTCCTTTTAAACTCTGTAACAAAAAGCCATCAAACACTAGGCAGTAAAAATGATGTACTTTCCCTGTCACGACCGGTCCCCCCAGCAGGCTGATATGAGTTACACTCTGCAGGTTGTTGGAGACCACAGCCAGGGGCTGTCCATTCACGACCTGCCTACTCACTACAAGGTAGGCTCTTCTCCAACAATCCTCTGGTATCATCTGATACATGTGTCATACATTTCATTATACTGTGCCTGAATTGATTTTTTGTGGGGATTATTGAATGTTTCAGTTGAAAATTGATCAACAGTAGAACCATTGGTTGCTACCTTTTATTGTAGAAAATGAATAGTCGTTGGCATTTAATATTATTGAACATCCATTAACTTATTGATATCACCACCAGTGTTTCCCCTAGAATTTTTTTTTAGGCCCGGTGCTAAGAGCTGATAGTGTGATTTGTTATACATTTTTCACGGGATGCGAGAGTATTTGTTATTTCCATATAAAACACTTGCTTAGCCATCACAAGTTGATAACGATTCAATAAACACGTTATTAACAATAAACTAATTTTATTTACAATACACTCATTTTATTTACTTTATAGATTTATTTTATTTTTCCTTTTTGTCCTTAATCCTTTTTAAGTTTTTTGGTGGTGCCATGCTAATGATGATATAATTTAATGCTGTCAGATTGTCCGTTATGATGGGGCATCATCTGGGCACCGCCGTTTATTATTTTTTTTTTCTTTTTTTTCTCTTTTTCATTTTTTTTTCTTTTTTTGCCGGTTGTTGGCCTGGCGGGGGCGCTCGTTGGCCTGGCCTGAACAATGGTAGGGGAAACACTGACCACTGTACTTTTCTCTGTGATGTGATCCTATGGTTCTGGTGCTTTGCTGGTGGTTCTTCTGGTTGTTATGGTGTCAAGAGGGTGTTTGGTGAGGAGCTTCCGGTACTGCAGAGTGGGTTCCTCAGCGTCACACAGCTGGTGGCGGCACTGAGTGACATCTTCCACCTGGAGCCAGCAGGGGGCACCAAGGACCCCCACTGGATAGTCAAGAACCTCAGCAACAAGCACACTGAGTCGGGTCAGAACATGTCTGTCTGTTTACCTGTCTCTCTTTCCATCCCTCTCTCATGTTTATTTCTTATGTCGTCCTGTCTGTCTCTCACTGTCTCTCTGCCTGTCTCTTCTTGTCTCTCTCCTGCTCTGTCTCTTTCACTGACACTCTGTCTCCCTCCCAATCTCATTCTCTCTGGCATTCTCTCGCTCTCTCTGGCTGTCCTATCTGCCACCCTGCTACTGTTATCTATGTGAAGCGTTAGCTCAGGTTATGTTTTTTGTCTGTTGGCCAAATGTTAGCCAGCAGCTTAGAGTGTATATCTCTGTATCCTCCAGCAGAGTATGGGGGAGAGGAAGGGAGACGGGGAGAAGGTTGTCTGTACCAGAGCACCAGGCGCTCCCTCTGGGAGCAGCATGAAGATGATGACAAGGAGGAGAAAGAGGACCATCCTGATCCCACCACCTGCCTCACATCCTTTCTTACCAACCAGCAGGTAAACCCTAGTCTGATGGGCATTGCTTCTACCGGTTTAGCTCCCTCACTTGCCATTGGTCTATTTAGCTGCCCGTTCCACCCTCAACTGGTGCCAAGTCCAATCCGCCCGTCAACAGCTCATGCAACCCCTGACTTGGGATTGGCCTAAATTGTGGGAGTCTTCCTCCAGGCTCTCTTGTACAACCAAGTCAAATCACATTTACTGTGACATCTATCTTACCTGTAAGAATCAATAATCTTATCTTACTGTAAGTGTTTGTTATCAGCAGATCTATAGTATGTTGAGGTTATAATTATGCACAAAAAAACACACAAGTGATAATAAATATTACATAAAGCATATTAAAGGAAATAAAATGGATCTAAATTATAAAGTACAATCTCTTTGTTTTGCATTGCCTATCTAAGTGTGTCTTCCCCTGTCTCCCTGCCTGCCTCACTTTGATTTCCTGCCCGTTCCAATCTCTCCACCCGCTGTCTGGCCTGTAGCTAGTGGAGCTGTACCCAGCGGTCCAGGTGCGGTCTATGGTCCCTCTGGACGCGGTGCGGGCCGAGCGTCTGAGGCCCCCCACCCGGCGCTGGCCCAGGGCCCTGGCGGCTGTGCTGGTAGAGCAGGTGGTATCCCCCGGCAGCTTCCACGTGCGTTTCAGCGAGAGCCAGGAGGCCCGCTCCCTGGAAGACATGATGATGGAGATGAGGTGCTTCATGGGGAGCCACAGCTGGGGGCTAGGAGATGGCTACAACACGGATTAAATAGGACTAGCGGAGGTTTAAAATAGGATTTAAGTAGGCTAGCAAAAGGCAAACTGGGTCCTAATGGGGTTATATAGGACTAATCGAGGGTTCAAGGGTTGAAAAGGGTTGAAAAGGGTTAAAAAGGGTTAAAAAGGATTTAGAAAGGGCTAGCGGAGGGTTAAAAAAACGATTTTAGTGGGACTTGTAGAGCTAAAACAAGGATACAAGAATATATGGCTCGAAGAGGGTGAATGGGGTGAAAAAAGAGGGGTCAGTTTTAAAGATATTTTAGTTTGGAAAGATCTTTTACATTTAATTACCTATCAAATGTAGATTTAAGAAGTTATTATAACGCTGTGTGCTGAATGACATCTAATGTGCTATTCTAATCCGTCTCCTGAGTCACACTCATGCATGCACGTGGGCGCTTAGCCTTTGCTGTGCTTAACCTTTGCTGTGCTTAACCTTTCCCATGTTTAACCTTTCTGTTTATCTCCCTCTCCAGGGGCTGCTACAACTGCTCTGGGGTCGCAGCACGCTACCGGCTTCCAGAGCGCTACCTGCGGCCAGGGCAGGTCTGCTGCGTGGCCCCCCGGGACCTGTGGTTCTACCGCGTGGTTGTCCAGCGTGTGCTCAGCCCGGACCAGGTGGAGGTCTACTACGTGGACTTTGGAGACCTAAACCTGGTCTCCGTGGACAAGCTCATGTTCCTCAAGTAGGTGGAGATCACAGATATATATAGTCCATAAAGAGTTTTAATTATTGACGTCATGTTAGGTTTTGTGAATATCCCTCATAGGATTGCTAAAGTATTCTTCTTTGGATATTGTAGCCTCAAACATATAGAAAACCCGACCTGGACAATGGAATACAGTGCATTCACACAATGGTTGTTTTGTTCTCTGAACCTAAATCTAGAGAAAGTAAAGTATTCCTTTACACAATTAATACAACATGGGACCCATTTGTTTTAGGTCTTTAATCCCATACAGGTTAGTGTGTTGTAACGTCTAGTTTGGGGGTATCTTCTGTTTTCTAAGGGCTGAGTTTGACTGGAGTAAATGAAACCCAGTCTGTTCAGTGTGGTGTGAACACAAGGGAAGTGATTTTTAAATGAGTCAGCTTTCTCGATTTTTTTTTTATGTCATCCTGTTATTCCAGATCCTGTTACTCTCAACTTCCTGCTCAGGCTGTCCCTGCAATGCTCACGGGAGTCCAACCCATCTCTGTAAGTGTGTGTGTGTGTGTGTGTGTGTGTGTGTGTGTGTGTGTGTGTGTGTGTGTGTGTGTGTGTGTGTGTGTGTGTGTGTGTGTGTAATTTCACGTTGTCAGTATTGCTAAACACAAAATGTTTAACTTGTATATCAAATCCGTCACTCTGACTACGATTCTCTCCTGTTTCCCATTTTGTCTGATATGTTATGAGAAAATGTTAAATAATCTGAAGTTGTTCAAAGTCTTTAAAATGGATAAACACAGTGTAGTGTTTCTTTTGTTCACATTTTAACCTCTTAAACCCGAGCGCCCCCGGGGGCGGGGGCAGCTGCACCAACGTGTGCTGTAAACAGCTGTAAACAGCACCACCATGCTCCAACATGTCCATGTTGCATACCCACGTAACGGGAAGAAGCTCGGCTAAAAGCCCATGATAACCATTTTTACCTAAACAAAACACAATTCTAACAACAAGCAACTAAATGAGCCCGTAGCAAAACACGCAAAACGTGCATGCGCGCATACTGGCCGTCGCCGATTTCGCTACTCCATGCCACCCACACAAACGATATGTCATATGAAAGCTGAGGCTCCACAGATTCCAATGATATCACTCCCATCACTCTACGACGAAAACTCACCGAACTAGCAGCCAAAGAAGAGCAAAAAAACAAAACAAATCAAAAACGTTATACAGTGTGATACTTTTGAATGGCGAATGGTGTTTTTTTACATGGATTCGGGTCCCCCGATTTG
>OOFH01000362.1:0-13865 GCA_900323355.1 Merlangius merlangus
GTATAAAGACTGATGCAGAATAGTCAAAAGAGAGCGCTAGGCGATAGTGTGTGTGTGTGTGTGTGTGTGTGTGTGTGTGTGTGTGTGTGTGTGTGTGTGTGTGTGTGTGTGTGTGTGTGTGTGTATGTGTGTGTGTGTGTGTGTGTGTGTGTGTGAATCAGCGTTCAAATGTGACTAAATTCCTAATGGCCGCTGTTTTCCCTGTCTTCCTCAGACCATCATTGGCATCATCTTCATCATTATGTGCTTTTCAAACGCCCTGAAGCCGGTAAGGAGTGAAGATTGTGTTCTGTAACATTTATGTAACTCGATTTAATTTGTGGTCCTGTGTCTTTCATTGATGTAGTTGACCCTTCATATCGTTGGCTTAGGCCTATAGGCCTACATAGATGATTAACTGTTTTTTAATGTTTAAATGTTTTTTGAGAGCTTATACCTTATAAGACCACTGTTCATGTGCGATGCAGGATAAGTTCTTATCCTATAATAATAGAAAATAAACATACAAAAAAATTAAATTAACAATAACTGAGGCAAAAATCCAGCACGAAGAAAATTAAAAAACAGGATTTCTAATCCAATCAGCATCTAAAATAAGGAATTTGTAAACAAAGCAGAACATTTCTTTCCATATCACAGGGAAAAGGGAAATCGGATTATAACTCGGTCAACAGCAGAAAGGTAAGAAGCCCAGCAGAGAAGGTGTTGAAATGATTCATGTTCATATCCGACACAGACATTAACAAAAACGTATTTTCATTTCGGTAGAGGGATTTAAACGAAGAGGATCTACACTTGTTGGCTAAAATCCTATCGCTTGGACTGGTGGATGCAGATCCTAACTACCTTCAACATCTCAAGTGCTTTAGGGACTTACATGGAGGATCTACCTGATCACATTACACAGGAGCTGACGGGAAATCATCCATCTTCTGGAGGAAGTGGCGCATAGATCATGTTCGACATATCGGCGGATATGAGACGAAACATACAAAACAAGTTGAACCAACTCACACTGTACACTGCTGTGCACTGTGTTATTGCAAATCCAGCTGTTAAACTAACTCATGTGCTATTGGCAGAACAGGCTAAATGTGGGCAGAAGCCTTTGCTTTGATCAATAATGTCCCTGTCAATGAAGTGGGACAGAGACTTGATGCTAGATGTAGGCTGACTCAAATTGGTCCAGCTTGAGTCTGTAGATCTACTTTGGTCTCTGCTGTCAGTGTTATTGATGTGTAATTGATCACTGATGTGTAAATATGTAAAACACTTCACATTTGTGTAAATGCTGGTTCAATATCTGCACTTAGAAAAAAATGATATCAACATATGAGTATGCAGAGTAAGAGATGAGTAATTCAGCGCTCAATTGGACATGGTTTATTCAATTGCTCATGTTATTTATAATGAAATGATTTGTACATCTTCAACCCTTTTTATGAAAGTTGGAAATATATAACTTCAGAGGTATACATGTTCAAGCTATTCCTTATTTTTATTTATGAATGGCCACAAAATCTTGAGGTAATGCATCAGGTTGATATAGTCAAACCAGAAGTCTTGGAAAAACATGCAACATTGTGCAACAAATACATCAGATTGTAAATAGAAGCTCACAATCACTTTTGTTTAGTCATTGAATTCTCCTTTAGTTCACCTAGAAACGAAGAGAATAAAGAGCATGTGAGAAATGAAACACAGAGAAATAAGTTATTTATGTTTTACACAACTAAATTGTCTGCCCATTACATTTTTGACTATAGGAGTCAGTTGTGCTTTCTGTTGTTGGATGATAGTGACTTACCCCAGACACAGTAGTTGAGCTTTTCCCCCAACAGGTAGAGCAGAGTAACCACAGACATGTTAAAAACGAAGAGGCACAGCAGTCCACCGTGGCTGAATAGTCCCAGCAGGGGATACACCCAGATACCGACTGACAAGTACACCCAAATCACCCTGCAGAACAAGTTCACAGCCGCATAAAATGTGTTAATAATGTTTGTTTCTTATCAAAAAATGTAAGTGCATAAACTTGTTTAAGATGATGATCAATTGTATTTTAACCTCACTGCATGAAAGCCTGAGTCTGTGATCGTGTTGTGGTAAAATGTTGATTTTATAAAACATACTCTGTTTATATTAACATTTACAGCTATTTTCTCTGTTATGGAAGCCATGGCAATAACAAGATGGTATGTAGTAAGCAAAGTGCCTTTAGTGCACCGAAGGCCTAAGGCACGCACGAGTTCAAGAACAGTGGGTGTTACAGTATGTTTGAACCCCCTAAGCTCTTTGCAGTATTTACCAGTAATAACCAGTAGTAACTGGTCTGTTGGGCTTGCCTAGACCTATGAGTTTACAATCTAAAAACACAGTTTTGAACGACTTGATTAAGAGTGTAACATCATCATCATCATCATCATCATAATTATCCTCATCATCACCACAGTATTAGGTGACATTTAAACCCAATATGGGTTTGTTCATGTACGTGTGTGTCCTGCAACATACCAACTGAGGTAAGATAAGCCCACGACTCCCAATGCTGCCAGGCCGTGCTTAGTCTTTGGGTAGACATGGGGCTGGACCAGGAACTCTCCGAGTAAGATAGGAAAAACAAACGTGTGCTGTGTATGCACAAACACGCTTTAGGTTATTATTGTGAAGTGGAAACAAGAGCAGAATGTTTTTTGCTGTGAGTAAGACTCGTCACTGTCACGGACCATGGAGTGATTAATCCAGGGAGGGAAGAAGGTATCGATGCTGGCCGGGTACACAAGCTCCCTGTCATAGGCAAAGATCATCCAGAACAGCAGGACAACAAACTAGAGAAAAGCAGAGAAAAAACAAAACAAATCAAAACACATCGCCGACGTCAACATCTTCATCTTCATCGTCAGCTTCAGTATCGGCATCAACATCATCAACATCAAAACATCGTCATTATGTCCAAACTTTGTGTTGCATTGTAAAAGTGGGTTGCCGGGGATTCTCACCATGCCAACGGGGAAAGCAAACACAGAGAAAAGCAGATCTTTACATCTGTTGAGGATTTTAGACGATTTTTTTCCAGCCTGAAGATCAGTCACAGCAGCCAGTCCAAAAAATACTAATTGCAATATCTAAGAAAAGTGAACAATTCATCCATTCATATAATTCGAATAGATTCCGAATATAGTTCAATGAACACACAGAACGACAGACAACACAACAGTAGTTACCAAATTCAAAAAGGTGAGGTACTTCCATGGTCCGCCATAGACAAATATCCCAGGAGGTAAGTCCTCTCCATCTTTGGCAGCGAGGGACCTTACGACAAAGGCATACCAGCCGAAAGCAATGACGTGGTACACCGGGCTCACCGTAGGCTTCATTTGGACGTGTTTTCTTTTTTTAAATTAAGTAATAACACTGCAGATGACACTCTGCTGGAAAGTCCCGAAGACAAGCGACCAAAAGTTTCAACAAAACTAAATTTGAATACATAAACAATCCTTGTTTATTTTGCTATAGCATTTCGTTTCAAAGTGTGTACCCTTTATTCATGCAAGCAGAGAAAGGCTATGGACTGGTTTTTAAATAGAAAGGCTTGTTATTTGAAGATTAGTGAAATATGTGGGCTTATTAGGGAATTTAATAGCAGTGAGGGGGAAAATCCTTCTGAGACAAGAGGTCCAGTGTTGCTTATGAGGCATATGATTTCTTGTTGTTTCACAACCATCCAGCTTGTCTGGGCATGTTCTGCAATTCAATGATTAGATTTCCCTTTTACTCACATACAATTATACTGTTGGCTGTTGAGACTTATTACAGTGCCACAAATATGGACATGTTCAGAAAGGCATATGTAACACTCAACGTTTCAACTAAGACCAAGACAAAATATGCAAATAAAGGTTTATGTTGGATTTAAATATTGCACATTTTGCATATTCCCCCTTTAGGCCCAAATAGGTCTAGAGTCAAGATGCGGAATCTAGACTCAAGAATTTTGTTTTGCATTTTTCAATTGCAAACAACCTACTTATCTTTACATTTCATTCCTTGGACCAACTGTCTAAAAATCCAGATCAAGCCAAGATTAGAATCTGCAATAGGACTACAATGTAATGAATGCAAAACCTTGTATGTTATGATTTGTCGGTTGATCTTCCTCAAACCTGTTGGAAGAATCCTTCAGTCAATAGCATTGTCATTAAATTATTCTTTAAAGTAAAGAAGAATGGCATATTGGCATAAGAGTCTATGGCTTAACTACCGATGTTTCATTATGTGACATTTCAATAAATAGTGTCACATGCAACATTGCAATAAGTACAATACATCTACCGTGCACACTTGTCTTCCTATTAGCAAAAAAGTGTTAACTTATTGTGGTGAAAATTAGGGCAGGGAAGGAGAAAAGTGACCTTTGGGCAGGCTAATATTTTTAATAGTTTTATTTACAAATAAATTGCATATTTAGTAGACAAAGAAAGTTATAATTAATCAAATGTAATATCTAAAATATATGTAACAAAAAAAAGGCATAAAGAACAACAAAACATCCATAACTGTCATGCAAAATGTATGCAGCGTTTGCAAATTTAGAAATGGAAAGTCATTACAACAATACAGGTTGTGGCTTTAAGGTAGAGAACATTAAGTACAGCTTGAAGGACAGCTTTGGCAAAGTAAGACAATGTTTGGAACTGAACTTCACACAATGTTTATGGCAGGAAAACAAAAAACACAAAAACAACATAGTACTCAGATATGTACAGCCTAATATGTGTTTTTTTGTTTGAATGTCAGGTTAAAAAAAACACTTTTGTTCCATCATTACAAATAGTTTCACAATGCCAATATTTCAAGAACTTAACTACGAACTACGGATCCCATGTTTTTTGTATTGGCCCATATTGACTATCATATAAGTAACCAGCACTAAAAATGAAAAAAAAGAATCGTACTGTTTATAAAAAAAGATCATAAACATGTGCAACGGGTATCAAAACGATACCACTTCCACCGCATTCAGTGGTGCCAACAACATTACAATGCACTTTACCCATGCAGTCTTGAGAATTTATTTCATCATACATCACTTTGTCTTTCCCTTTCGTGCTTACAGCAGCCAGATCCACAGTAGAAGGCCCGTATTCATCCATCTGATGCGTTCAGTACTGCATGCTTCAATCCCAGTTAGCACACAAGATAAATATCCATAAAAAAATCTGAAAAAATTCTCTCAATTTGAACCAATGTTTTTAAAGCACCTATTATTTCATGTCTCGAGTGATGCAGTCCAGACGTTGTTGTTGGATTATTGCCACAGATATGCATCCCTTCTTCAACCTTCTTGCTTGACCCCCTGCTATTGTGGGGTCTATTAAAAAAATAGAGAAAGGCATTAGGTCAATCTGAGGTAAATTAACATTCAGAAATCTATAATGATATTAGGCTCTTTACAAGCAGCTACACACAAACATTGCATACCTCAAACCGGCTGTACACTTTCCTCTCCTTTCGCATACTTTGGATCTTTTGAAGCAGCACTTCACGTTCCTCTGCTGTCTTTGTTGATCCTCTGACTTTATACTTCGAGCCTCCATCTTTTTGGCCTTTAGCCTTCTTGTCAGCCTCGGATTCCTTATCGTCATCCGTGACAGGCTGCTCCTTGGTGGGTTCGCTCCTGTTCTGGCTGTTGGCAGATATCTGTCCTAAAAGCAGCTTTGTGTCATCTCTGAGGTTGCTGCTCGAGATCACGTTGGCAGTTGAGGAATGGTAGCGGGACTTGGGGGCTTTGGGCTGCTTTGACAGGGGGGACACAGGAATGGGCTCCTCTGTGGTAGTGGATTCTTTTTCAACCTCACAGGGGTCGCCAACTGTGCTCTTCTCAATTGCTACTATTGGTTCTGATGGACAGCTTTCAGAAGCAATCGGCTTTAATTCTATGGTGGTTTCATCAGCCCTTGTGAGTTTGGTTTGGTCTGGAGTTTGGGTGAGGATCACTTCTAATGTAGGTTTAGTTTGGTTGTCGGACAAAGTTTCTAATACCAGAGGGATTGGAGATTCTTCGGATAAAGTGGGTACAGGGGGCACTGAGCCATCTGAGTCAGGCGCAAGGGTAGAAGATGGTAAAACTGTTTCTTCTATCTGTGTTTCCTCAGATGGAGCATCAGCTGCATTCGACTTTGGTGAATCAACTGGTTCTTTTTCGACATTACATATCGATGATTCAGAGCTTTCTGTTTGGTCAGCTGAGCATGGTTGTGGTAGGCTAATGCTAAGGGATGCATTGGTTATATCTTCAACATCCTCCTTGGATGGAAGCGCTGCAGTGCGAGAAGATGACTCCAGAGCAACAGAGTTGGATTCTGTTGGCGGAAGTTCATCTTCTGAACTGGGAGCACATGGTTCCTCCGATAATGTCTCTGAGGGGGTCTGGATTGAGGTTGGCTTTGAATCCCTTTCACAAGCTTCAAAAGGAGCATCGGATTCCGCATCTTCTGAAAGCGTTCCGGGGATCTCAGTTGGGAAACTAGTGGATTCGGGTTTCATGGTTTCCACGTCCGAAGATAATACTTTTTCCGCAGGTGAGGACTTTGTAGCATCTTCCTCTGGAGTTTCGCTGCTGGTTGTAGATGAGTCCAGGGAAGGGGGACTGGGTGACTCCGCTGGCTCTCTTGTGTCGATGGATTTGTTATATGTTGAGTTGGATTCTAATGTACTGGAAGGAGCCATGGTAGATAACGGTTGACTCAAAGAGGGGGTTGGATCAATAGTGGTGTTCTGCGAGGTCCTAGAAATAGCCGCAGTACTGGTTTCTGTGGGGGTAGTGGTGGGGGGGACTTCCAGTGGTTGGCTGGGGATGGTTGACGGAGATTGATCCGGGGTGCTACTAGATGTTTGTCTTTTAATTTTCTTCAGCTCCATCTTCTCTGAATCAGTAGTGACGCTGCTTTGCTCACGCTCACGGCCAGCCATTGGAACAGGTACATTATCGTCATCAACTGCCCTGGATACCGTTGGAGTTAATTGTGCTATATCCTTTGTGAAATATTTCTCCAAGGCTGTTTTATGTAATTTAGTTTCGCCTTCCTTGGAATGACCAGTGCCCTCTGCATTTTGTTTCGTATTGTGCAACATGTTGATTTTAGAATTCGGGTGAGTCGTCAGTGAAACTGCAGCTAGGTCCTTTGTTCCTTCAGCCTTCTCAGCTTTTCGTTTTGCTGCCAACTCTTTGAAAAACATCAGCCTGTTATCAGCAACCGTCATGTCTACTGTTGATTCGCCCGGCAAAGATTGAGGTTGAACCAGCTGGTCTATTTTGGATAGCTCACAATGAGAGGAGCTAGGTCGCAGCACACATTTTGTAATAGCCTGTTTTACATCTGCAGCCTGTGATGGGGCTTTACCATCACTGCCTTCTGGATGTTCAACTCGAGAGGAGTTCTCAGTTTTATCCACAGTGCCTCTCTTTTTAATAGTGGTATCAAAAATGGCTGACCTTACGTTACGGTTCCACTTGAAAGGTTCTCTTACAATGATGGGTCGAGTAGGATAAATTGTGATGTGTTTTGAAGGTTCAACATCAGATTGGATTTGCTCAGAAGAGCTTGACACTAATGGAACTGAAGGAGACAAACTTGAGTCTACTCCAACAGGGTTATGAGCAACGCTGGACTCAGATGAGTTGGGAATTGATGCAGATTTAGATGCCGGTTGTTCTACACAACTGGGGTCACGGATAGAAGACTTCTTCAGGGAAGATTCCGATTTATCTGACAAACTAGGGTCTTGTGTTTGGCTTTTCTTCAGCTCCAACTTTTCTGAATCTGTTGATGCATTAATCTGCTCCTTTTCACAGCCAGCCTTGACAACAGGATCACTCTGTGTTTTTTTCTGTGTAGGCTGCTCAACTTTCACACTGGTGGTCTTTGGATCCATTTGAGTCTTCAGTACAACTTTGTCTGTGTTTGCTTTTGCTGATTCTGAGACTTTCTCTGCTTTTCTCTTTGCAGCTAATTGTTTGAAAAACATGAGCCTGTGATCAGCATCACTCATATCTACAAAGGGGATTCCCATTAAAGAGTCAGAAAGCTGTCTAGGCTGGTCTATTTTCGATAGCTCACAATGGGAAGAGCTTGGTCGCATCAATGCATCCATAGGCCTTGATTCTGTCACCAGATCAGTGTTTTTATGATTATATTTCAAAGGTTTAGTCCCTGAAGTCTTCTCTTTGCCCTCTTTATCTCCGACATCATCTGATTTTGAAGCGTCTGTCAGAGAGCTATCAACAGTGGCTGATTTTGCAAGACGGCTCCATTCAAACGGCTCTTTTACAAACGTCTTTCTATGACCCAAAACCTGTAAGGCAAAGGGCAATTTTGACTCAGAACCCTCAGCCTTATCCGTGTCCTCATCCTGTTTCCCTGTGGCAGTTCCGATATCTTGAGAACCAGGCTGGTCAAGTTGAGAGCTAAATATCAGAGAAGATCTTAGCCTGGAGCTTCTTTGCACCGCTGGATTATATTTTCTACGGAATGACTCCTCTTTTGGTTCTTGTTGCTCCATTTCGTCCGTCTTATCTGCTTCGGTTAATGAAGATTCCGAAGTGGATGGAGTTAATTTGGCTTGTGCTGGAAGCGTCAGGTAATCCTCAGAGAGATTGGATCTCCTGAAGCTAGGATAAGGTCTGTGCGCTGCTGGGACCTTGAACTCCAGAGTATTTGGAAGTTTAGCAGTGAATAAATCAGGGCCCGATACTGTGTTGTATGAGGGGTTAGGGGTCTCGTCGAAGGGGTCTGAGGCCTGATGAGTTGGCAGTGGCATGTCCTCCTCTCCTGCATTGTCACACGTGCTGAGGTAAGAGTTAATTCTCCAATTCCTTAGCCCCTTCCTCACTGTTGGATCCTTGCGGTCCACGTTAGACCCCTGCTCAGGTTGGTTGGGATGCGAAGGAGAGGGTTCATAGTCCTGTGGTTTGCCAAGACTTAGCCTTTTAGGACGCGATGAACCTGTCGACAATTCAGCTGCAGGGTTGAAATTGTCAGACAACTTGTCCATCTCTACATTGCTTGTTGATGACAAGTAGTCAAGAACCAGGTCATAGCTTTCAGGCTGTTCCATCTCATGTGGTAAGCCGGGCTCAGGATGCTGATCCACTTGAGGATAGGCGTGGTTCTTGAATTTATCATAGGCACTGTACACTGCATCCATCCGTCCTCCCTGACCTTCAACGTGTGGCATTCCTGGTTGCTGCATTGGTTGATATGTTTGTTTGCCTTCAGCATAACTGTGTCGTTTGTAGTTGTGCCCTTCCATCAAATTTGAAGGCATCCGAGAAGAGCTCTGATCGTAAGGCTGGCCCATTCTAAATTGCTGGCTGGGGTTCATGTACATGTCTTCATGCCGGTTATGAGGCATATTTTTCCAGTCTTTATCCCCCCTTTCATCAAAATTGTGCCTAGACTTTTCATCTGGACCTGGGTGGTCTACTGTAGTATATTTCCTGGACTCTCTGACCGACCTGTCAGTTAAATATTGCCTCTCAGGTAAAGGAACAAAGCTCTCTTTTGGAGCGGGTAAATTGTCCATTGTCATTGGTTGGGACTGGGCATATAAAATCCGGAACTCTTCATCAAAGTTAGATACTAGTTGTCCAAGGAAGAGGTGTGCAAAGCAGCGGTGTAGTTTCTCGAAAGACCACATGAAGCTGTATACGGAGACAGATACAAGTATGAGTCAATTCAATCCGAAAGACTTGATAGCAATGTTAATATGTCAAATTGATATGAATTGATAAAAAATAACCTGAAAACCACAACATCATAAACAGCCCAATCCAATAAAATGAATTGATAGTAACTAGTCAAAAGGTAGTAAATAATACGGTAATCAGTGTTAATAAATACAGCTGGCCCCAGTCCCATGTATCAACACCCTGTACCCTGTTACCTGTAGTTTCCACTGAGTACCGCTCTGCTGTCCGTCAGCAAGAAGCGACTCATCATCTGACCCTTGAGCACCTTCCCTGAGCGGCATTGGTAGGAGATGCCGGACACTGTCCTGACACGCAACGACTGGGGACATTAAAGGAACAGCATGCTCAACAAACATTTCTGGAATTATCTAAATCCCAGATAGGTGGCAGCATTGCACAAGCAGTTCAAGCCATTAGGTCAAAATGAGCCAAAATGGCCGATATGCTAGCTTTGAACACATCCACTGATAATAAGGATAGTAAAAAGGGAGAGGGTTGTTGTCTTTTAAACGTACTTTGATGCAGTCCAGGTTGACACGGCAGTTTGAGAGCATGTTGACAAAATGATGAGCGTTCAGTTCATCGAGTAGGATATAGACGGCCACATTCCGCATTGCAGCATGAAGGATTTCCGCAAATATGTCAACGTCTGTAAACATGTCCATCACTATGGCAACCACCTGCAAAGAAGAAAACAAGGCCCCGATGTTTCAACATGATCCATGTTACTTTCACATCGCAACGGTAACAATAATACAAATTAATGATGTTGATTCTGATTTTCCATGGGTGGCACAGGCCGTATTCTTTGGACACTTTTGTTTTTTTCAAATAATTATGAAACATAAATGATAGCTTCAGTGAAAAGTGTCAGTTCAGTTCAGTGATAACTGCAGTGAACTTCTAGATTGTTGTTCAATGAGGCTAATAAACTGAATATTCAGTAATACTTTGAAGTGAAACATATATTTTAAGATGGAAAGATAATATAAAATGTACTATGTTGTCCAAGACAGATGATTTTTTCCTAATCATAAATAATAAACAAGATAAACACTTTGATATCCATAAAGGGCATATAACATTCACAAAATGATCTATAAATGTGTTTCTGGCTCAATAAATGCATTGACCTTGCCTACAACATAGTTATGAGTCACTTATGTCTACAACTCTTCCGAGCTGCCCCCATGAAGTAAACCAGTGCCCTACCTGCTGGGAGGACTTGATCATTCTCCTGGCCTGCTCCTTGATGCTCGGCATGTCGGGCTCCGCCGGGTTCACCAGAGTGGTGACCTCGGTGGGGCCCACGAAGCGGTTCAGCTGGGGCCAGCCCAGGTCCAGATCCGGGGCATCCAGGTCGGAGTGGACCGGCCAGTAGGTGTCCGAAGAACTGTCCCCTCCAGAAACAGGCAGGCACCGCTGCTGGTCTCCATAGTTACCCTCCCGGGGCACCTGCACGGCGTTCTGGATGAACGCGATTTCCTGCGAGCACAGGAAGTCCACCACGTCCGCTCTCTGCAGGAAGTGGTAGTAGCCCTCGAGGTCCTCCTCCACGAGGGAGTCGATGGCCAGGCGGTATTCCTCACGGTAGTGCGGCGGCAGGTAGTTGGGATCCAAGGGATTATCCCCAGCGGAGGAACACTGCGATCGATGAGCCATTATTATTTGTTCTGAAACCCAAAATAGATGAAGAGGTCAGCTGTGCACAATGACAAACACACCTTCAGAATTGACATTGATTGATTAAAGTTTCTCCAAATAACACGTTGATTTTAGCCCTGATGCAATAACAAAACTTTTCCCCCTCCCCTACTATGCGTTTCGTCTCAAGAGTTCTTCTTGCCCTTGTGGGGGCTTGGGTCAAGGGGGGTGTCATGCATATTTGGCCTTTTAAGCCCTTTGAGACTTTTAATTAAGGGCTATACAAATAAAATGTAATGTAATTGAAACTATTCAATCTTTTTGACTCTGTAATCCATTCATTTGGTTTGAGCAAAGTTTGTAACGGTGTGATCAACAAAAGTAAATTTTAACATTTTCCACACAAAAGCGCCATATACATGAAAGAAAGATGATATCCAACACAAGATACATGGCTATGGGTGGGGCTTCGCCCGCTGGTCAAAAAAGCCAAGTCTCCATTTGCAAGTTCATTCCACATGCATTTCGCTATCTATTTCAACAATCCACACATGTATGGTCTTGGCAGATAAGATCGTGTCCCTCAGAAGAAACACAGCTGGTTATTTCGGAGGTCATTGTTTTTTATCAAATGAAGGCTATGTCTGATATAGACTAGGTTTTTTTCGCACGATGATCGTCAGATCCAAGGAAGGCAAACATACGTGCCGCTTGGATTTTATTGAAAAAGTTAACACAACTTTCGTTCTAGACTAGAAGTCCTATTCGAGGTTCTAAATGTTCCTCTTTTTTTGCATTACCTTGTATTACACGTAATCTTCGAGCTTTCCCTTAGTCCATCCCAAATCGGGCATTATCGGTCCCTGCAAACGAGTTCCCCGTTTGGCTTCACAGTCTCTTCGAAACTTGTCCCGTTTCTAGTCCAAGAGGCGCCCGTCAAATAAGTTTCTGTTGCATTGCTTTCTGATCATCCCACAAAACCTGTTTATTGTCAGGCTCCAGGCATGTTGGCTAGAATGTTTGCAATACGTACGACACTAAGTCAGAGAGCGACCCTGGTCCTGAAAAACTCTCTCGCCCCGCCTCGAACAAGACTCGCACAGATATTTTTCGCATACTGTCCATATCTTCCTCTCAGTTTAACTCTGCCCATCTGCGTTCTCGTGACGCCCGTCCCCTCAGATCAATGACAGGTTCGGTGCGTCATATCAACTCTTTTTGCATAGTTCGTTGGCTCATTCAAAAAAAATAAATAATAATATATATATATGATATTAGATATGGGGCCATGTAGATCACTGAAATAAAAAAATAATAATAATACAAATAATACAAAAAAAAAGAAAAAAAACAACAAAAGGTCTAGACCGAACTTTAATAGTGACTATCATATTATTTATAATTTTGCGTGTTTTTATTATCAATATACTTTTTACCTAACGTGTGTGCTCCGCGTGACCGCGGTTGCCATGGAAACATAAGCAACGTCCCCGACAAGCAAAGAGGACCCGACCTTCTTATTCCCCATTCATTCAAGTCTAAATGAATATGCATCATGGTTTGACTAATAGACCCGCAACGCAAAACCATATCAAACAACTGGGCCAAAGGCGCAGAAAGGAGTAAAGGCAGGTGAGGTGTGCTACTGGTTGGGGACTGCCTATACATTGCAACACTGGCCTTTAACAAGAATCCACTGCGATGATGATTATAGGGTTGATTGACATCAAATCAACATGTGGTTGTGGGTTTAAAGGACCCGCCATTAAACGGGGACAAAGCCAAGGAGTCAGAGGCGCCCCGAGGTGTTCATCGCGGAGTGAATTCGCCCGTGCCTGCGGGCAAAGCGCCTCCTGCCAAGATGAATGTGCCGACGACGACTGCAAGTAGGGCTATGTTTAATTACGCTTCCATGCGTTGCAAAATGTGTCCTCCAAAGGTTACTTTCTCACTCGGTAGCTTCTGGGGAAATTTAACTTAAAGGCCAGACAGATGATGAACACACCATAGCCTATGATTTACGCTGATCTCAGAGCTTCAGTCTCAAGTTTCCTTTATGAACTCTGTCACATAACGAATGGAATGCGGCAGAAAAAAAGATAAAGATAACAGAGATAATAAAGAAAAGGCTGCAGCATGACTAGTTTAGACAATGATGCAACTCCCGCTGTCAAGCCAGGACTTGAGGACAATCCCTCATTGTGTCGTCCCTGGCATGACCTACAGCATACTGAGCAACTGCAAATAAAAGTATGAATTACATTGTATACTTTTAGCTTATAAAAAAAATTAAGATAATGGTATAAATAACAGCCTACCACAAGGAAAGGTTATCCGTCTTTACCCCTGTCTCCGAAGCAAGTCACTACTCTGACCATCTGCAGTCAGAGTCGACTCAGCAGTGATTACGAAACGCGTGCTTGTCTCAACAACTCTTTGATTTGAAAGGAACGGTTTTAGCCTTGATATC
>OOFH01000365.1:0-12452 GCA_900323355.1 Merlangius merlangus
ATCACTGGCGTGTGTTACGAGTTACGATGCAGTGTGTTGTATGTAGTGGGGGTAATACTATGGAGCTGCGGCACAATATTTAGAATCACCATTTACTATGAAAAACATAAATACTGTTGAAGGGATCTGGCTTTCAGCTGGATAGCAGCCTCGAGTCGAGTATGGGAGCTATGAAGGGACATCCCTGTAACATGCCACATACACTGGTCCCAGGACAGTTACACAACCAGGTCACACAATCGAGGACATCGGCTTACATCTCGAGTCAGGCCTTTGTGTGTACCTCAGCCTCGGACAGGAATGTGGCAGTTTGGGTTGGGCATTCAGAGAACTGTGTGGCCACTATTACATCAACAAGCGTTCATCGCATTAAATAAATATATGTTTGTGTATGCGATGAATACTTTCATTGTGCAAAACTTTTATCCAGACTTGAGACGTCTCTCTACTGTATCCAACCCGTGAAGTCTCTAATTGAGGCTAGAGTCTACTTCAGTGGGGCGGCACGGGGGACAACCCCGGGGATACCCCAGACGGTTCTCCGTCTCTGACCGCCAGCCCCTCCCTGGGGGGGGGGCACGGCCTCACATACCTGCTGGCATCGTTCACACTGGTAGGGCTTCTCCCCGCTGTGCACGCGCTTGTGTCTCTCCAGGTGGTAGCGCTGGATAAACCTCATGTCACACATGTCACAAGCAAAGGGCTTCTCCCCTGAAAGAGTTTGGGAAAGAGTCAGTGAAACATCCCGGTTCCCCTCACAGCACAACATCCAGACATCAAGCACAATAACAACAGTAATCATATTAATATCAATAAACAGCATGCAATCTGTGGTCACCAGTTACATTGGCGACAGTAAACAAACTAAACAGCTAAAAATTAAAAACTCACTCTAATGATGACATTTATATTTTTAATTTTCTGCATTCAACTGATTCATTTTTTTAATAATAAAATAAAATGCCTCGTCATCAACTCAGTATGTGTAGATCAGAGTGGAATTTCAATTATTTTTCAAATCTATTAAACACGTTTCATCCCCCCGTTCTAACATTTTAGAGGCTGGTTCAACATCCCATCAAATGACTTGACAATCCAAACTCGAGTTTGTTTTGATTAAAATGTAAGGGGCCTTACTCGGTTGTGTGGGTACGGTAAACGAACGCATACCCGTGTGAGTGAGGCTGTGTCTCTCCAGGTGGTTACGCTGAATAAACCTCATGTCACACATGGAACAAGCATACGGCTTCACCCCTACACACACAGAGCAATGCATTAGCCCTATCCTCCAGCAGTACAAAACACAAAACTTACAAGCTCATGCTAACCCTGGGCCCACAAGCTCCATTCAGAAATACATCCCTAATGTGGGCTCTAGGTGGGGAACTCTTTAAGGGACATGCAAAGAATTCTAAAACGTTAACAATGGGACAAACTGCTTAGCTAGCATGACTGACTGACTGTATATAAAGTATATTAACCCCAACGCTAAAGCGTCTAAGCTCTTAAAGGAACATGGCTATGTCCAGTTAGCTGGACGGTAGTGTGTTTTAGATCACCCTCTGGTATTATTGGCACATGTAGGGTAACTAGCTAAAAAGGCTGTAAAAATAGTCAATTTACATATCAAGTAGAAGAATCCGGCATTACCCAAACCTAAACAACAAATCCTAACAAACAATGGGGGTCTGACCAAGTTAGGAGATCTCTAGTTGTACAATACCTCAAACCAAACCCATCAGGCTAACTCTGAATCCTCCAGGGCATTGCCTTAAACGTTAATCAGGTTCAACAGTCTGAAAAGGCTTCAGTCCATCACCCATAATGTCACTATGAGAGTAGCATTCAACACTGTTGCTCTGTAATTACTTGGGAACCAAATACTCCACAAGCAGGTCTACTTTAAAATCAAGAATCGAACGCACCAGACAAATGCGCTAAGATATGACAAGAAACTCCTCATGGCGAGATCTACCTAGTCGTATTGCATCCTCTTGGGATCTCTAAAGCCCCCCAGGTTAAAACGTATCCCCCATCACTAGTTCATTGGGCCCATGACCCGGTAGATCTCCTTCCTGCACCAGTAGTCTGGTGGTTACAGAGGGACACGTTCCTTGATGGCCACCAAACAACTCAACATCTTTGCCAGTTAGAGTTAACCCTTTCAGACAGCAGGGGATCTACCATTGGTCCAACATCCTAGCCATCCTGTCAAAAGACATGCGTCAACAGAGCAACTAGTTCTAGGCTCATGAGGCCCCAAGACGGATCCCAATGTCAACCTTTCCACCCCAAAGTCCACAAGGTTTTCAACTGTTCATCTCCACGTTGTGCAAACTTCCACTTTTCTCCTGGACTTTCCCAAAGCCGCGTGTAAACTACAAGGTGGAGCTGCGGGACGTTTGCTACATTTGGAATCGGAATAGGCCTCATGGTGGAGTTATGTAGAAGAGCTCCAGCCCAGTGGTTTGGAGAGCCAAATGGAGATTATTTTCAGAAATTACGGGAATGTCCAAACTATTTTGGAGAACACGCCCAAAATAAACTAGTCAGCCGGAACATGCTGTATCATCGCAGACCGGCGTCTAACAGCAGGGCCATTCTGGGCAAAAAGTGCCAGAGAGAACCCATAGCCCAACTCCTTTCTAAAGCCCTCGCCGATAAGGGATTACATGTTTTTACAGCCTTTTTAGCGTGTTGTCAAAAGTGCCAACAACTAGGGGAACGCAACATACTGACTGATCCTAAATCTCTTCAGAGAAAACCTACAACTCCTCCAATACGGCCCAAAAACTAGAACGGCCAGGGTGCACGGACGCATACCCGAGTGGGTGAGGCTGTGTCTCGTCAGGTGGTAACGCTGAGCAAACCTCATGTCACATATGGTGCAAGCATAAGGTTTCACACCTAGATGTAAAGCATCAATACATTATCATCAGCCAGAATAATTACCCCTTTCAGATTTAATAAGAGCCGCAGTTGAATGCTACATTTCCAATGAATTGTAAACAATTGGCGGTATAGGATTTTGGGTTGTCAACATTTGTACAAATTTTTGTGATATTAAATCTCTTACATCCACAATTATCAAAACAAAATCATGTACTGTTTGTGGGCGTATGCATACCCATATGAGTGACGCTGTGTCTTGCCAGATGGTAGCGTTGGAAAAACCTCTTGTCGCACATGGTACATGCGTAAGGTTTCACACCTAAACGCAAAGTAGCAGTATTACGTTATTTGGGCCTCATTCAACCAACTTTTCTTTAATTCCTGAATGAACAACATCTATTGGTCATCAAGCAAACACAAGGATAACCTTCAAGATTTTGAGCAATTATTTTGGGATGCCAGACATCAAGAAAGGGAATAAGCAAGGAGAATTTTAACTGCAAAACTGAGACATGGACTGGACATTAGCATTTTAAAATTTGTGTCAGCAAAATTTATATATGGGCAAATAAAACGTTTTTTTGTCTTAAAATAAATGCTAGATGTCATGGGCACGGTGCACGGACCCATACCCGAATGAATGACGCTGTGTCTCGCCAGGTGGTAGCGCTGAAAAAACCTCATGTCACACATGGTGCAAGCATAAGGTTTCACACCTAAACGACCAGAGCATCACGTTAATTTTTGAGCTGGTTTGAAAAATGATGCAATCAAGTATTTTGCATTCAAACTTAAACAAGTTAAAAAAGCCTGCATAGGGGAAATTACTGCCTTGTGTGTTGAGCCCCTACTAAAAATGTTGACTCCTTGTAACACAATGAGTTAGCTAGCATGACCAGCTCCCTAGCGGTTTTCTCGCAAAGCAACAGATGACTAGGGTCCCAATTCTTCCAGTTAAATAAATCGGATACAACCTAAAATACAGGGGAAAATGCATCATACAGCATATTCCAAGTATTCTTTAGCTACATCCAAAAGATTCATATTTCCAACATATATAGCAAAACTAATCTTTCAAATCCATGTCATTTGAAAGGAATCCAAGATTTTGGTTTTAGCTCGGCAAGTCCACACCCTTTTTGGACGGAATAAATTGGACCCTCTTCATTTATATTGCTTTGAGAGACTGCTAGTCAACTCACCTTGCGTTGAAAGGAGAATTGGCAATTAGGCATGGCAGTATTTTGTTTTGGGATCAATTGTTCTTTTGAAAAAGGTATTTTCTCAATTTCGCTAAATTCTGATCCTGAACATCTGGCTTTTACATTGCTCATCTCCAATTGAAAAAAAGCATTCTTTAATCCACTTATAACGAGATGCAAGAGTAGACTAAAATGTTATTCAACTAATGGTCGGTTACACTTTACAATGAGGGTAAGTTAATTAACATTAGTTAATGCAGTAATAAGCAGGAACTTACAATTAACGAAATTAATTAACAGTTAACTAATGGTCTGGTAAACAAAACTAATGGTTTTCATGTTTGTGAATGTTGTTCATGTTAACTACAGCCTTAATGTACAAATTATATAATAGGGATAGGGTAAGGGTTGACTCCAGTTACCCTAAAATTAATCCTAACCCATATGCTAATGAATTATGATGCCTATTATTGCATTAACTAATGTTAAATAATGGTCAATCCATGTAACCTTATTGTAAAGCGGTACCATAGAGTCACTTAAACTAAATCAAGGGCAAATATATGGTATTCCTGGGTATTAATGGCAGACACATACCCATATGAGTGAGGCTGTGTCTCGCCAGGTGCTGGCGCTGAAAAAACCTCTTGTCACACATGGTGCAAGCGTAAGGTTTCACACCTAAACGACCAGAGCATCATATGTTAATCTTATTGCTGGTTTGAAAAATGCAATACATTCTTTAAGCATTAAAACTTCAACAACCAAAGAATATTTATCAAAGCCCAACAGGGACAATCACTCCTCCTCAGTTGAGACCCCATTGCAGCTTTTGTCCGTAACACCATGAGATTGCTAGCATAGCGGTTTTCATGCAAAGCAATGGAGATAAATAGGGTCGCTTTTCTACCAAAAAATTGATATGACGAAAAACAAAATCTAAAACATGCAACATAAAAAAAATATTCTATAGCCAAGTCTTAAAGATGGACATTTCCAGCATATAAATCAAAACAAATCTTTCTCAAAATCAATATCTTTAGAAAGAAAACGATGATTCATGTTTCAGTTCCCGCGGTCCACACCCGTTCCATAAGATGCTACGCAGAACCATCAGCTTCCAAGCCACTTTTACAACTCAATAGAACTGGACCCTATTCATTTTGATTGCTTTTGAGAACTTGCTAGCCAACTCTCTTCGTATTAGGAGATAAAAGGGCAATAGGATCTACTGAAGTGGGGTGAGTAGAACTGCAGTATTTTGTTACAGGATTAATCAATCTTGAAGAAAGGTAGGTTTTAAAATTCCATCATCAGCTAAATCCTGACCTGATCATCTGGCCTTACATGCTCACCTCAGATACAAGGCATATACTAAAATCGACTTAAACAACTGGATACATAAAGTCATTTTAAGCTAAATCAGGTAGAAAAATGGTATTCCTGGGTGTTAATGGCAGACACATACCCATATGAGTGAGGCTGTGTCTTGCCAGGTGCTGGCGCTGAAAAAACCTCTTGTCACACATGGTGCAAGCGTAAGGTTTCACACCTAAATGACCAGAGCATCGTGTTAATTTTATAGCTGGTTTGGAAAATGCAATACATTTTTAGAATTAAAAAATATTAGGAGACAAAACGGGCAATGGGATTGACTGAAATGGGGCAAGTACACAATAGTAGTATTTTACGTACTGATATATTATTTTGAAAAGTGAGTTTTCATATATCTGCTGCCATTTGAGGTCAGCGACAGAATCCTGACCCAAAATCTGGATTGAAATTGCTTGTATCAGGTTAAAAAGAGGGACTTAAAGTGATGGACAACAGGACCTATAAAAGGTTAAATAAACATGATACCAGATGGTGAATTCACAACACCACAAAAAGTATATGGATATACATCTGGGTCAGATCAACTCAGTCTTGAAAGGGTATGAGCTGAAGCCCCGGCCACCACACCGTTAGCTTTTTGTACTACTTTAGAGACTGAAACATGGTAACTTTACTTAGTTAAAGCACCTTCATCTTCATGTGAGTGCAGGGTAAGTGTTAGGTAAGTGGTCACTGCCTCAAACACGATTGTAAGGCAAGTGTAAGGTAAGTGGTCACTGACCTGATCACATGTTTACGTTAAGGGTAAGGTAATTGTTCCCTGCATTGGTACCATGTTTATAGGGGTAAGGGTAAGGTGATGGGTCCCTGACCTGGTCACTTGAGTGAAAGGTAAGTTTAATCTTATTGGTCACTGACTGCGCCACATAAGGCTAAGGTTAGTGTAAGGTAATGCGCCCTGACCTGGTCACTTTAGGGAAATGGTGACCTGCTTGGATACGTAGCTAAAAGGGTAAATAAACTCCACCCATACAATTGGATTGAGAGAATGGAAATTTGACTTTGAGATGGAAATTGTAGATTCAATTATTTGGGATTGCAATTGATTTAATGGAACATCATTTTCTGATGCTTGTTTCTAGATCTAGTAACTCTTAATAAATTGAATAAGAAGTAAATTACAGATTTCTGTTGCCCATCAATTTAAATCTGCCTAAACCACAAGATGCAAGCTTAGACCTCACTATTAGAACATTAATACAGTAATTTAATACAAATTCAGGTACAAATATATGGTATTTCTGGGTATTAATCAGCAGACGCATACCCATATGAGTGAGGCTGTGTCTCGCCAGGTGCTGGCGCTGAAAAAACCTCTTGTCACACATGGTGCAAGCGTAAGGTTTCACACCTAAACGACCAGAGCATCATGTTAATTTTTGTTCGATAAATGCAATTATTTGTTTGGCTTAAAATTGGCAAAAAAGAAAAGAAAAATTGGGCTAATGGGTAAATCCCAGTCGGTTGAGGACCTAGTGCAATTTTTGTCTCCTTTTTAAACCATGAGTAAGTTAGCATAGCACAGCTCTAGACTGGTTTCCTCAAGCCGATTTAGATAAATGGGGTCAAATCCATCCAGTTAAACTATTGTATATTTAAAATATATATTTAAAAATGAAAACATAATTGAAGAATTATTCATACATTTACAATATTTACATCAAGAATCAATTGTCCTTCAAATACATGTTTTTTGAGAAACTTTGCACTTTAGGACTGAAGTGAGTTGGACCCTATTCATTTAGACTGCTCTTCCAAAACCTGCTAGCCAACTCTCAGAATTTGAAGAAGGCAAAAAGGGCAATAAGATGGACTGAAATGGGGCAGGTAGACAATAGCAGTATTTTGGTTTGGGATAAAATGTTATTTTGAAAAGGATAGCTTTGTCGGCTTCCGTTTGTGGAGAGTGGCTCAATTTTGACCCTGAAAGTCTACCTATACATTGCTTGTCTGTGAATAAAAGGGGTACTATGATCCACTTAAGCAACTAGATGCCTGATAAGAACTTCCTATTAGTACAATAATGCAGTAATTTAGTCCTAAATCAGGTACAAATGAATGCTAATCTTGGGTATCAATCAGCAGACGCATACCCATATGAGTGAGGCTGTGTCTTGCCAGGTGGTGGCGCTGAAAAAACCTCTTTTCGCACATGGTGCAAGCGTAAGGTTTCACACCTAAACGACCAGAGCATCATATGTTACATTTATAGCTGGTTCGAAAAATAATGCATTTTATATTTTAGCATTGAGACGTACAAAATATTATGTCAATGAAGCCTAATAGGGCACACCCAGGATGTCAGTTGAGACCCTATTGCAGTTGAAGTCTCCTTGCAACACAATGAGTTAGCTAGCATGGTACCGCTCCATAGAAGTCTTCACGCAAAGCAATGGAGAAGAAAAGGGTCACATTTCTTACAGTTAAATAAAGTCTATATTATTGCTAACAAATGTCTGAAACATGAATCACAATCAAAGTATACTTTAGAATAGTTTAAAAGACTGATATCCAACCTTAAGGGAAACAAATCTTCCTTATAATCCATGCCTTTCGAAAAGAAAGCAACGATTCACGTTTCAGCTCCCGCAGTCGACAACCTTCTCATAAAATGTTCAGCAGAACCATCTCGCACTTTAGCAGATAGAATGAATTGGACCCTATTCATATGGATTGCTTTCGAGAACCTGCTAGCCAACTCTCCTTGTATTCGAAGGAGATAAAAGGGCAATAGGATGGACTGAAGTGGGGCGAGTATACGGGCAGTAATTTGTTTTTGGATCAATTGTTCTTTACTAAAGGGTAGCTTTTCAATTTCAGCTGCCACTTGTGGACAATGGCTTAAATCTGCCTTCGACACAAGACTTAAGATTTACTTAAACAACTAAATGCAAGATAAGACTATCGTACTATTATGACATTAATACAGGCATTTAAAGTCAAGGACAAATATATGCTATTCTTGGGTATTATCAACAGGCGCATACCCATATGAGTGAGGCTGTGTCTCGCCAGGTGGTAGCGCTGAAAAAACCTCTTGTCACACATGGTGCAAGCGTACGGCTTCACCCCTACACACACACAAAGCACCAACTTTAGCATTACAAAAAGAATTTCAACTGCCAAAAATGATCGATGTAACTTCACTAACCCAAAAGGGTTAGTAAAGTCTGGTTGTGCTCAGCAGTGCTGCCGATCATTGGATATTCCAATGGATGACGAGAATAGAAGCTCTTTGAATGAGACGATATCTTTTTGGAATACAGCCCAAACTCTGACAATGGAGTAAGCATGGTTGGAAAAACAGATGTTGCTAGCCATTACCATCACCAAACCCATCAAAGGCTGGAGGAACATTCAAAACCAAATTATAAATTATTTTGCAAATATTCTGACTGGCTTGGAAAATAAAACAATTTCGGTGAATTTAAATTGCCAACATTATTGTATACACGTCTATAAAAACTGCAAATTTATGGAGGGGGGGGGGAAAGTTATTTTTCATGCTGATCACAAAAGATAAGACAATTTTAGGCAGTTGTTAAACAACTATGTACATGACATTTGAAATCATTTTGCAGAGGAGTTCTATTGTAAGAAATGAAATGTTATGACTCTAGTAGATACATGTGTTCCAATAATTTGAGTGACTAAAATGGCAAGCAGCCCAAAATCAAGGTGTGGTGAGAAATTATCCCCTTAAAACAGTTTGTGGGTTTTTGACTCTAGAAAAAGAAGATTGTGATCACTTTTAAATGATCCATGAAATGATTACAAATATACAGCTTTGATCTGTTTGATGAACTGATTAGGATTGATTTGTGGTATACGACTTTGAAAATGGACAAAATGTCCAAACAATAGCGTAAACAGGGGATTCCATATGGGAACTTTGATCCGCTATTTGGCTGAGGAAAGGTCACTTATTTTAAAAAAGTCCTTTCCACCCACCGTGTCAGGGTAGTGTACAAGAACCAGACCGTCTTGAGATACCTCTATGTGTTGTGCTGTACTAGGTTAAACCACATACGGCTATCCATCCCATGGCCTTCTTGGCCCTAAATGGTTGGGCTCAGAAGACTAGACGGATCTGTGGGAGATTCAGGGTTTCCATTTCTGTCTGATCCTATATTCTAGTGAATGGGCCTATTATGATGCGGCATCCATCCCTACGGCTGGGTTTCATCGGCAGTCGCATACCCATATGAGTGCGGCTGTGTCTCGCCAGGTGGTAGCGCTGAAAAAACCTCTTGTCACACATGGTGCAAGCGTAAGGTTTCACACCTAAACGACCAGAGCATCATGTTAATTTTAAAGCTGGCTCACAAATTTGTTTGTAAAAAATCATGTTAATTAATACAACTCAAAATATGCTATCTTCCAAAAGAAGGAAGTTGAAATCTTCAACTTAACAGTCGAACAAGAGCAGTTACGATGCCTTGATACATGAATATTTTAACCAAATCAAGCACATATGTGAGGAGGTATTCTATAGGTGGGCTGGGTATATTCGACAGACGCATACCCATATGAGTGATGCTGTGTCTCGCCAGGTGGTAGCGCTGAAAAAACCTCTTGTCACACATGGTGCAAGCGTACGGCTTCACCCCTACACACACAAAGCACCAACTTTAGCATTACAAAAGTTATGCAGGATTAATGAAGGGCCGAAATAAAAGTTTTCTGTATCACGACAAACATCCATTTTGTATTTTCAGCTTATCTCTTATCTCAGCCATTTCTGCCAAAGGTGAACATTTTACTCAAATTGCTGACCAAAAAAGCCACCGAAATCTCCAGAGAATGTGGACAATTTGTAAGAGGCAGATCCAGAGATCCAAACAAGTAAATTCAAAAGGTCCATGCCCGTATTATCCTTCATAGTTCTAAACACTATTTTATAACATCTATAGTGTGGGTTGGGTAAAGAAGGCCAAAAAAAAAAATCAGGTTATACTACTAGAAACCAACAATATTAATAATGCCAACAAATAAACAAATTGTGGTACTGCATTACATAGCACTTTCACGAAAATAGGCAAGTGCCATCTAGTAATCAGGGCAATTTTTTACAGCCTTTTCAGCTTATCCAACCGTGCCAACAAATAGAGAAACTGATTTAAGACTTCATTCACACAAACCTCCCTCAGGAATAGCGCAAAAACGTTGTGAAATAGCCTGGGTACACGGACGCATACCCGAGTGAGTGAGGCTGTGTCTCGTCAGGTGGTAACGGTGAACAAACCTCATGTCACACATGGTGCAAGCGTAAGGTTTCACACCTAAACGTAAAGCATCAATACATTATTGTCAGCCTGCCCAATCGTTTCCGTTTCACAATCCATCAATGTAAAATGTAGCGGAGATCTATTTGTAATTGATGGGTTGTTAACCGCTTTTGTCATCAATTCGATAAGAATTATGAGGGTATTTATGCATGACTAGATTTCGAATTTTTGTTTCCCCTGCCAAATTCCCCTTAATAAAGGATGGCATTGAGGGTTAATTCCTTTAGTCCACAACTAAAACACATCACATGAGCTGATGATGTCTCTGTATTGCTTTTGTTTACAGATGACATTACACTTATATTTCAGATGGGTGGAAAAAAAATAGAGGTTCAATCATGTTCAATCCAATAAAACCATTCTACGGATCAACATAAAAACCCTACAACTGGCCTAGCTTGACCTCGTGTTTACAGTTTTAATACACACAGATCTCAATGGCATGGTTGAGGTGGGTAGGTGCATACCCATATGAGTGAGGCTGTGTCTTGCCAGATGGTAGCGTTGAAAAAACCTCTTGTCGCACATGGTACATGCGTAAGGTTTCACACCTAAACGCAAAGTAGCAGTATTACGTTACTGGACCTCACTCAACCCACTCATTTCTGAATTCATATCTATTGGTTATTAACCACACACACGCCAATTTCATGCAAAAACAATAAACTCGACTGCTTTAACCATAAAATAATCATGTTCTCAGTGAGGCCATTTTGCTGCATAAGCATAATGAATGTGGGTTATTGTACATTAGGACTTTACTTCTTTAGGACTAAAAAGGGCCTGTCATTTAAACATGGGCCCTTCAGTAAAGCCCACCAATCCTTGCCGACACTAGATGTCCAGGGCACGGTGCACGGACCCATACCCGAATGAATGACGCTGTGTCTCGCCAGGTGGTAGCGCTGAAAAAACCTCATGTCACACATGGTGCAAGCATAAGGTTTCACACCTAAACGACCAGAGCATCGTGTTACTTTTAATCCGGCTCGACAGAAAAATGGTGTGCATTGATGTATATATAAATATATATACGCACAAACACCCGTTTCATTATTACAACTTTAAATTATGTCTACCAATATCTTCTCAATCGCTATAGGTGGTTAATAACCAATGGCTCCCCCTGAAATAACTTAACAGGGGAAGAACAGCTATACGATGCTTGTCTGATATTAATTTAAAATATTTAATTAATTAAATCCACTTAAACAACACATCACATGAGCTGATGATGTCATCTAGTGGCAATCATGACTTAAGGGTCTAATTCATTACCAATGGTACATGAACAATATTTAAACCATATCAGGCACATGAGTAGGTATTCTATAGGCGGGCTGGGTATATTCGACAGGCGCCTACCCATATGAGTGAGGCTGTGTCTCGCCAGGTGGTAGCGCTGAAAAAACCTCTTGTCACACATGGTGCAAGCGTACGGCTTCACCCCTACACACACAAAGCACCAACTTTAGCATTACAAAAAGAAATTCAACTGCCAAAAATGATCGGTTAAACGTTACTAACCCAAAAGGTTTAGTAACGTTTGGTTGCCCTCATCAGCGCGTCCAACAAAATATTCCAGTGTTTCAAAATATACACCCACTTTCCAATTGGACCACCCGAAAATGTCATTAAAAAATATATTTATATATGAAAATCGTAATTGGGATCG
>OOFH01000369.1:0-13475 GCA_900323355.1 Merlangius merlangus
CGTCTGTTATTTTCCCTGTGTCTGCCAGAAATAGCTAAATTTTAATTTGGCTTAATTCTGCCAGCGTTTCTGTCCTGATAGCTGGAAGACCCCAGACTTGCACAGTAACACATGTGCGGCCTTAGCCTGGTTGAGGAGAGGGCAACAGAGAGATTAGCTATGCTTGCACTCGCCATTACCCTTGCGTTTTCCTTCCATAGCGGTTTTTATGTTCCTCGTTGCCATTCACCTTTTGATGCTCTGTACATTTTACTGGAATGTAAAGTGTTTATTTATGATGGTTAGTAGTCCTTTTTTATTTTGATATGTATATTTATTGTAAAAGAAAATCTGTCGACTCTTGAGTGTAAAAGTCGGGTTGCGCTCCTGTTAATAGTAAGATAAGAAATGAGTTGGAATGGTCTGTGATGAGCAAGCATGACTGGAATAAACTCAGGAGATACAATTAGGCTTCGCTTGTTTTACACAAATGTGGTTCATATGCTGACTATATTCCTCAAATGTGATGCAGACTCCTGATTTTTTTTTGTTTCTCTTTTACAGATAACCATCAATCTGTATTTACATTTGAAGTACACGGAAGAAGGTTTTGCTAATTGTCCGCGGTTACATAGTTATGGCACCCTATAATTTAAACTCTACAGTTGCTTACTAATGTTGAGTTTTGAGTGTTTCATTCACTTGGCGTTCCTAATGTAGTAGGACAGTATCCTCCTATTTGCTTTGGTAGCAAAAAAATCAACTGACTGAGACATTATCAAACATGGAAATAAAGTGGACCTCTGAAGTAACTCCTCAACTCTGGTCTTTGGTCTTGATTTATAACTACAGCCTGCTTGATTGTTTCAGCATTTGATAACTCTATAGTCTGTATTAGCTATATATGTAATATTAAATTTATTAAATAAGTAGTAGGTTATGAGCAAATGATTGACACCAAGCTATGCACATCAATTCATAAGCTAACGAAATATAATCAAATAAATATTTTAGACAGAAGTACACATACATAGGCAAGTGTTTAGAGTGGTACGTTAAATGTGATGTAACTTACCCCATGGTTGGCATTCAGGCACTAATCGGTTGTTTAAGTTGTACTTGCATATAGATGACCACACGAGGGCGTTGGTCGATCACCGTTCGTGTTAGTGTGGTTGCTAGGACACCAGACCATTGACCGAAACTTTTAAGTGAGGTAAGGTTAACTACGCCGAACTAGTCTATTATTATTATATGTAACAGAAATTCTGCATGCAAATGTCAGACTTAGAAGTTGACCAAGGACCCCGGAGCACATTCCAGACCTATATGGCTGAGGGGGACCAGTTGTTCCTCAAAGGCGAGTACATGAAGGCCAAAGCAAGCTATTCGACGGTAAGCTGAAGACATTGCTGAATCCTGCAGCTTCGGTCCTTGAACTGTTTCCAATTTAATTCATCTTTAAAATAGTTTGGTGCTGCTTAGATTTATTTCTAAGAAAAAAGGTAGAAAGAATAACATGGTAATAACCATATTCTAAGGGCTGCATACCCCTGTTCCTAACCTGCGTACACCTTTTCCTAATATGCGTCCAGTTCCTGCCCTCACCCGTTCCTTACCTGTACCTAACCTGGGTTCACCTGTTTCTAACCTGCATCAACCTCTTCCTAACCTGTTCCTTACCGTCCACCTGTTTCTTACCTGTACCTTGCCATCGTCCACCTGTTCCTAACCTGTACATAGCCTGTGTCCTCCTGTTTCTTACCTGTTCCTTATCTGTGGCTAACCTGTGTCGTCCTGTTCCTAACCTCCATTCTCCTGTTCTTTGTTGAGGCATTGATTCTCAAACCAGAGGACAAGAACTGCTTTGTTGCCAGGTCTAGATGTTACTTAAAGATGGGAGATACTGACAACGCACTCTCAGATGCAGAGACCTCTCTCAAAGAGGACAAAGAGTTCTTCAAGGTGAGATTAAGTAAACGTTGACATCATCACAAAGTGCACCCTACTTTTAAATCACTAGATAACACAACTCTTAATTAAATACAGATAGAGATAGATCTGATAGAGAAAAAGCATGACCTTTTCTTTCCTTAAGGGGCTGTACCAGAAAGCCGAGGCCTTGTACACCATGGGGGACCTTGAGTTTGCCTTGGTGTTTTATCACAGAGGCCGCAAACTGCGTCCAGAGCTTGAAGAGTTTAGACTCGGGATCCAGAAAGCACAAGAGGCAATTGAGAACTCTGTGGGCAGTAAGTCACAAAATGATGCAAAATATTAATTTATAGAGGAGCACTGGTTCTGATAATTTGGTGGGAAGGGACATTTGTTTATTTATTATTACTTAGTAGATTTGATTTATTAGTAATTTTATATTTACTTTACTACTTTATTTGTATTTGTTATACTGAAAATTTATATCATACTTGTATTTTATTATTCCTTGTCTTACCCAGAAAAACTAGAGAACAAAGAAGACCTCTCATCGTTCTGTAAGGGGGAGGTGAGATTTAATTCTGTGATTTAATTCTAATGATCCTAAATTAGAATACTGGAGCAAACACAGATGTGCAGCATTACTGCTGAAAGAATGAATGAGTTGATTACCAGGTATAGTTAGACCAGATAAAGGCAATACAAGACAACCCAGAGTATTGAACTATAATTTCATAATAAAACCCTTGGCAGGTTAAGAAAGGGCAGCCGGTGACGGCATCCCATCCTCAGAGGAGACATGTGAAGCAGCAGAGCCAAAAGAGTGCTAAGGTGGAGAGGAGCAGCAAACAGCTTCTTGGAGAGCTCTACAGCGACAAGGAGTATCTGGAAAAACTATTGAAAGACGAAGGTGTTGTGATCTTGGTCAGCCGTTTTTGTTTGGATTGCATTTGACGACCCCAACATAATGTTTGTATTTTAAAGGATATCGTTGTATAGGATATGGTTTACAATACGAAAAAAGTTCTGGCAAAAAGATATCAAAACATGCCGGCCTTAATTATGATATCCCTTGAATTTAGCATTGTTGTTTTTCTCCAGTTTCAATTCTTAATAATTGCTTAAAAACTGTGGCAGAGGGCCAGAATAATGCTGTTGTTCAGGTGTGGGACTCTGCCCACAAAATATATGATTTAAAATCCGCACACTACCTGTAGGCATCCTTGAGCAAAATGCCCAAAACTAGCCCCTTAATAGGAAACACTAACAGTGTGTCTAGTGCGTCAACATCTCCTTCTGACCTCCAGACTTGGCAAAGGTGAGGATGCGTGGCGGAGAGCGCCTGCAGGATCTTATCCTCCATAGTGTTGGCTACCTTGACCGCCGAATTGACTTCTGGCGGCAGCAGAAATTGATCTACGCGCGGGAGCGGGACCGCAAACTCATGCAGGAGAAATGGAGCAAGGGCCGTCCTCACAGCTCACCCTCGGACCCCACCCAGTATGTGCTGAAGAGCCTGGAGGAGATTGACGGAGGTGACACGGATGAGGGGGACTAAGATAATCATAATCATAATTATAATCATTCATTGCACTTTCATAGAACTATTCAAGGCCCTCAAAGCGCTTTACATAGTTTGTGAGTGTGTGTGTCGGGTCACAGTGGAGGGCTGATTAATGGAACTATCCAATTAGAGCCCAGGGGATGATGAGGTGGCCGTGTTGGTGTGAGGGGGGAACAGTTTGGGAATTGGGCCTGAACCCCTGCTTGTTGGTTAGCGCTGACCTCTGGGAACTTGGAGTGGAGTCTGAAGGAGGCCCGCCACGTCATGAGGACGGTGCAGGGTTGGCCGGAGGAGGAGCTGCCCAACAGGAACGAGGTGCTGGCCAACCTGAACTCCTGCATCGGGAACGCCCTGATGGACCTGGGGAAGATGGACCAAGCACTGACTCACTACCAGAAAAGCCTACAGCTGGCAATACACAGGTGAGTAGATCAAGGAGACCTTTGTATTGCAATGGTCAGTGTGTGTGTGTGTGTGTGTGTATATAACCCCATGATGATCACACAGTAAACTGCCAGATGCAAAGTCCCAGGCGCTGGACAACATTGGTCGAGTCTATGCCCATACCGGGAAGTTCACCCAGGCGATCAATGTGTAAGCAGAAAAAACTGTATGTTGTACAAAAGCATATGTGTGTGTGTGTGTTTGTTGATTGAACAACGCACAGATGAATGCAACTGGCATTGGCCATTCCTTCTCTTTTTAGGTGGGAAGAGAAGATTCCTTTGGTTCGTGACAGCGTGGAGAAGACCTGGTTGTTCTATGAGATCGGACGCTGCTACCTGGAACTGAAGCGCCACACAGAAGCGCGGGAGTATGGCTGTCGATCCCATGACACAGCAGAGGAGATCGGAGACGACAAATGGCTGCTCAATGCCAGTGTTCTGGTGGCACAGGCAGATTGTAATTATTTATACAGCAGAAAATACAAGTAAATTTAATATTGTGTACCGGTACTATATTTTGACCTGTTGTGGAGTTAATCCACCTTGTACGGTTCGATTCTTAAAGCTATCGCCTATTTTCTCTTGACTGCTCCTTTTCATCCTTCTCTGCTCAGTGCACCTTGGGGACTTCCAGTCCAGCACGTCACACTTTGAGGAGGCCTTGAAGCGAGCTAAAATGCTTAAAGACGACTCTGCCGTTGATGCCATTCAGAAGGTTTTTAGTCTCCATCTATCCGTCCATCTGCATTCAGAGTCTGTTTTTTTCATTAAGATGTCCTCACCTAATTTTATTCTCTTTCAGGCCCTCTTCTTGGCAAGACAAAATTCTGTGAAATAACATGTGGTGTTACTTGACAGAAGGCATGACAATTCAATAAAAGAGACCAACCACTACCTTCATGTTTCTGATCATCATCTTTTTTTTTTAATGAGTTTGGAGTTGTCTAAATAATCACATTAAAAACAAACCTATTTGTCTCTCTACCTATTTTCGCTGACCAAAATACCATGAAGGGAAACCACCTACTTTCCATATGTTGCTGCTACCAGGTGATTATGGAAATGTTGCCGTTATCACTTGATTATGTAAATGTTGCCCAATAAGAACAGACCTGTGTTTTCATGATTTATGTGAAGATATGGTCCATTGTAACTTGCATTCATTTGGACAACTATTTGTTATGTATCATGTAATGTCAAATATAAAAAAGCAGTATATCGAAATCGTGTAATCTCTTTGATATGTGACCTACTTCCTCTCCTTTAGCATTAATATCTTAGAATATTGTTTCACAATATCTCATGGTTTAATATTTATTCACTATTTTGTGATGATTTTTTTTGATAACCATAGCGTTGATTACAGTCCATTGTGTGCCGATGTTGCCCAGCCGCTACCTCATCTTCCTCGATCATGGGCGTATCCCTGGCTCGACGCTCTTGCGCATGCTCACTAGTTTAGGTTTTGTTTCTTGTACAGCAAAGCCTTCATACGGGAGCTAGCTTTGCCCTGTCATTGTAGTAAAACAAGCGTGTGTGGTCAGTCAGCGATACCACAGTCATCTCTACTGCTGCATATTTGGTAAGCTTCAACAAACAAACGCCCTTTAAAAATAAAATAAACTCGTTTGAAACTTACTTTGTCTAGTTAACCGTTTGTTGTGTCCTGCACTTCAACAGTTTATCGTTAGCTTATTAACTGCAGCAGGCGTAGTACTCGGATATGGCTCGATATTTTTTGATGACTGCCATGCTTTTTTCCTGAGTATTTGTCTGGCGGAGCGTTAAGTGCGCATGCCACTCCCCAGCCACATTGCACATGTTTTAATATGGAAATTCCGTTTAGTCTTTTTCTTGAGTTAAAATGTTGTAAGATTGTTTGTGGCGGCGTTCTCCTTTTTCAAATCACAGTCCAGTTTGGCATGAACGTTGAAAATATATGAACAATGTGATGGCCAACAAAAGGATGACCACGCTTTCTCTGCGCCATTTAAACTCCTCATATCTCAAGCCGTGTCAAATTACCATATGTCGAAAGTGTTAGTTATTCTTAACACGTAGGCCTACACCTGCTACCATACCCTTCAAACTAGTTGGAAAATGCTAATTGATTATCCATTACTTAATTTTTTAAAAAGTAACACTTTCCTTCATTCTGCAAACCATTTGTAAACTCCAATATGTATTGGATTAAAAAATCTGTAAATGATTGAAACTCAAAGATTATATTCAGACGGTGACCCTTTACCCTCAGACCCTTTTAAACCATGACTTGAGTCTTTGTCTAGGCCTATCTGTAGTCTAAACCATATAGATTGACGTTTAGATATGATTATATATGACGTTTGGTTCAACTCGTCGTCCTTTCTTAAACCATTATTTAACTCATTACGTTAGATTAAAATAAAACCCACATTTATAGCTTAGCTAACGACAGATGTTGCCTTAATCGTTTTCTCAGCAGAGCTCGTACCAGCAACCATGTCTAAACGTCATTGATTCGATTTTCACGTCCTGTGGAGTTTATTTACAGAAAATTCAACGTTTCGCTATTAACAGGGCAACCATTTGAGATAGCAGGACATATTTAATCGGGCTCACAAATATTTTGGGGAAGTTTTCCACGCAGTGTACACTGAATTAGTTAAACATTAATTAAAAGGCTCCACTCGTGAAACTGGCAGCAGCCTGCAACAATATTTGCTTATTTTCCACCCACCCCAAATAGTTGACTGGCTTGTAAAAAATATTGTAGGGTTTTCTTTTCTTAACCCATATTAATGATTGCAATGCTACTGTTGCTGTAATGGCCTTTGTATTTTTCTAACTTTAAGGCAAATGGTGTTGTGTTCAGGTTTAAAGAAACCAGAATATGGATGCTGACAAGTGCCAAGAAGATTCCAACACAATGTCTGGGGAGCTGGAGAGTAGCCTGGAAAAGATGGATATGTCAGAAACCAAAGAGCAGGAGGAGCCCTCAGCTGTGGTGGAAGAACCCGAGCATGTGGCAGTAAATGGGCATCATACGGCAGAGCTGTCCCCCGTGAACAACAAACAAAATGACGGTTTTCCAGAAGTGCCGGAATCTGTGGCGGAATCTGCAACAACACCAGAGACAAAGGCTGAGGAGACATCGCTGATGGAAACGCTTGAACAAGACGTGCCGTCGCATGTGTCTGAGAAGGCAGAGGAACCGGTTGAAACCGAAGCACCTTCTGAGGCAGAGCCTGCTCAACCCCAACCCGATGGTTCACCAGAGAAGGTCTCTGAAGCGCCTGAACACGAGATGCTAACCAATGCTGCAGAGCTAGTGGAGGAACCTCTGGGGGCAAAAGAAATATCTGAAGTGGTTCCCGCCCAACCTCAACTGGATGGATCCCCAGAGAAGGCCTCTTCAGCACCTGAACAATACACACCACAGGACGCGTCTGAGAAGGTGGAAGAATCTATGGGCGCAGGAGAACTGTCCGAAGCTGTACTCACTCAATGCCCACCTGCTGGGTCTCCAGAAACGGCCTCTCCTCCAGATGTAATCACAATGGACACAGAGTTGGAAAAGCTCCAGCTTGAACAGCAGCTATCAGCAGAGAGCGATCCTGAACCAAAGGTGGAAGAGCTGGTGCCAGAACTGGTCGATCAAACATCACCTGACTCAGACAGAGCGGTGCCGTTAGCGGAAATCCACAAAGAGGAGATGCCAGCACCTACAGTAGAGGTTTTGATGGACACGCCCTTAGAGGAGATGGCTGTGGAGAATGTGATCACAGTCGAGTCCCCAAAGGAGAAGGCAGTGGAAGAAGGTCCGTTGAATACTATAGATGTCCAAATGGCGGGTCCTGTAGGGAGTGAGCCCGGGAAGGTCGCGTGTTCAGAGGAACTCGTGCAGACTGAGTCAGCTGAAGTGTTGGACACAAAGGTCGTGGAGGCTGTGAAGGAAGAGGAACCCAAGGAACAAGCCGAGCCTGAATTAACCGCGGCTGCTGCCGTGGACCAGAATGAGCAGGAGGAAGCTAATGTTGATCAGACGCAGCCGACCGAAGGGGCGGCCTCCACCCCTGCTCCGGGCTCCCTGGCGTTCCCCCTCCTGGAACACGAGCAGACCAAAACGGCCCTTCGTGCCTCTCGCACACTGGTGGTCCTCGGTGGCCTCCCTGGCAGTGGCAGGAGCTTCCTGGCACAAGCCATCGCAGACTCCTACCAGAACCTGTGCTCTGTCGTTCGGGCGGACGACCACGACGTCACGTCTGCGGACGGCTTCAAGGCCCTGGATGAGGCGGTGATCGCCTGCTGTGGGCCGGCCACGGGCGCCTCGATGGTGGTGCTGGACTACACCAGCCATGTCCACGACCGCCTGGCCCGCCTGGCCCAGATCGGCCAGCAGAACGGCCGGGTGGTTCTGTTCTTGGAGCCCCGCACCGAGTGGTGCCGGGACGCGGCAGAGTTGGTCAAGAGGACCGGCCGGGGACTCGACGAGGCCCAAATGCTTGTCATGAAAGTGGCGCTCGAAGAAGTCTGCATCCCACTTTTCTTTGGGTGGTTCCTCCTCCAGGACAAGATCAAGTGCACAGCCATGGACTTTCTGAAGACCCTGGACAGCCTGGATGCCTTCAAGAAGCACTTGGCTGACTGTGAGTATTTTTACTCCAGGAGCTGTAGATAAGGTTTGAGTTATGAAGAGGGCTAGTTAGAGCAAGTCAATCGCACGCACGCTTGTTATCGACATGTAAAAGGGATTCTCCAAGGAAATCAGGGAGGAGATGTCCTGATGGGTCAGGAATAGCTGGGAGAGATCTAAATATTGCAGGCAGGCTCAGTCAGCTCGAAACCAGATATTGTCAGAGCATTTGACTAACAATTAATGGATTGCAAGGAAATGATAATGATGACTGCCTTAATCCAAAATACTACAGCCACTGTTTTAAGGAGGGTGCATATAGAGTGGTTATTATGACGATGGAGTTAATCATCCTTGAATTGTATTGCAGTCCCTGTGGAAACTGAGAAGGAGGTTGACTTGGAACAGTACTTCAAATCTAATTGGTCCCTGCACTGCACCACCAAATACTGTGGTAATGGCAAGGCAAAGGGAGCCAAGGAATACGCTGAACAAACGGTAAGAAACCAAAAAGGGTACTTTGTTGCAACATGTAATCATAAAATGGCTTAAATCATAATGACATTCTATTTCTTAACTTCCTCGTTTGCTTTCTTCCCTGTTTTTGGTTTCCTCTCCTCAGGTCGTTCAGGACATGTACGGCACTGTGTCTGAGCTCTCTCTCACAGCCCTCTTTGTGACCCCACGCACCGTGGGGGCCCGGGTGTCCCTCTCCGAGGCCCAGCTGGACCTGTGGCCGGCCGACGCCGAGAAGGAGGCGGAGGCCGACGTGCCCGGGGCCGGGGCCCTGCCGCCGGGAAGCAGGGCCCACGTCAGTCTGGGCTGTGCAGAGAAGGTGCAGCCCGTCCAGACGGGCCTAGACCTGCTTGACATCCTGGTCCTGCTGCAGTCCGGCCAGCAGGGGGAGCTGGTGGAGGAGATGGAGCTGGGGTCCCTGGTCTACTTGGACAAGGGCCGGTGGCTGCTGACTCTAAGGGAGCCCATCTCGGTCCAGGCCTGCTTCTCCAGCTTCTACAAGCCAAAAGAGGCAGACGAGACCAAAAAAGAGCCCGAGAAGAAGAAGAAGGCAAAGTGTTCCATTCTGTAAAGTGTGTGTGTCTGTTGGGGGTTGGTCAGGGTGACTGAGGTGGATTGGGATGTAGGATCACTCTGAAGAGAAATTATGTGTGGTGCTTTTTAGGGTTTTCGCTGCACCGACGCTAAAGAGAAAAAAAACAACGACAAGCTGTGTGCCTTCTTCACTGTTGATTTTGCACTGCAACCCAAATTGCCTTCGATACGTTTAGGTCAGGCTTGTCTGGTGTTGTCAAACATAGCAGTGCCAGAGTTGCACAACTATTGCCTAGTAGATGCAGTTTTACACCAACATAGTACCGCTTCACTCACACCCCTCACGAGGTCTCTGAAACTTTAGCTTTCCACTCTTTCTGGTTAACTCCTGTATCTTACAGTTCAAGCGATGCACTAGGTGTCTGCAATGCATGCGACTAAAAGGGTAAACCGTAGACAAATCCTTGTAATACAACCCGTTTTCCAATAGGTAGCTTTGCGTCATTGACAAAATCTGTATCAAGTTGCTTATTGCGTTGATGTGTAGCTGTCATTTCTGTATTAGTGTGTGTCTTAGGAGATCATAATGGAAGTAGAATATGGGTCTTGTCATTAGTCCTGTTAGAATGTGTGTTGTTTGTAGTGTAGTAATCTTGTTGAATGTTTGCGCTGTGCTTCGTTGCAAGGGCATATGAATTTTGTCATTGGCTTCAACAACTTGCACTTATTCTTTCAATCTCTTAAACCACATTGATGCTGAGCAATGTTTTCAAACCACAATGCTGCATCACTGATGCATTCCTTCTCATGGAACACCCAATTTATTGTCTTCCCTTCAGTTTGAGTCTACTTTAAATGACTGTACTTTTTGTATGGCAAGTCTGGCTTGTGTAGCTCTTATGAATCACTATTTTTGCACTTGTTTTGTACACTTAATAAAGGAAGTGCTTTGCTCCAAAGAAATGGTGTATTGTGTTCTCCCACTTAAAACATTTTGCAGTTTTAACTTGGTAATATTAATGCTGGGTAAACAAGTTCATTTCACAGATGTCCCAGGACCCAGGCCAGAAATTCATTGCAACCATTGGCCAATAGTTGCGATATTAGACCACTAACTTGGGCAAACGAAATGTTAATGTATTATTGGATTATTTCCTCATTATTTGAATAGCCTACCGGCTATGATGGAAATTGTTTTAAAAAAAAAAATGAGGTCGACTAAATGGGTTTTCTCATTTAAATTTGTCCTTGCGATTGAAAATGTACCAGTAGCCTGCATCGCTGCATCTTCCCTTGAATGAAATTGATAAAGATGTGGCATTTAAAGTATTTTTTTTGGGCAGCTATGCGTTTAGGGCAAGGAAAAGTTCGCGTAAACTTCACTGAATTAGTAATCCCTCACCGTCATGCAACTATAATTAAAAATGGTGTGCGGCTATTTGTATGAGATTTAATGTGAATAGAGGCGAACAATTGCAACCAATCACGGGGAGCTTTGGGCCCTTTCACAGCTCTCTCCACGACCTATCGGAGGCGTAGGCAATGTGAAGCAACACATAGCGCTGTGCTGTTTGAGCCAATCAGAACGCACAAAAAACGTGCGTCTATCGGTCGATGAGAAACAAATGACATGTCCCACGCTTCGCTCGGCAGATGCGCACCTGCTAAATCCGGGAATCCTTGCAGTTCACGATCGACTACCACATCTCCAAGACCCAGGGCTTCAAGGAAAGCGGCACTGTCATTCTTCAAGAGTAAGGTAAAGGAATTATTCCGATTTATTTTTCCTTTTTAAACAGCTTTATTTACTAGTCGGTCTCAACTCAACGTTGTGAAGTCTGAGCAGGTTCTGAATCAAGTCATACGGGTCTGTCAGCTTTTGCTGCCATCCAGTTTGACTTGAATTCCATTTTTTGTTTCCTATTTGTTGTAGCGACCTTCATTATTTTTTAAAACTACTTCATAATGATTCAAATGTCTCGTTCTTACCAATGTGCAGCTCTGTTAAATTGATCAGTGTTTCCAGATGTGTACAAACCATTCATCATCTGTGCGCTCTAATTGTAGCCCTACGAAATTCAGAATGGCTGTGTTTTCGTAGGGCAGCGTCATTTAACAGTCCCGACGGAAAGGAAACGAATGATAGGGACTTTTTGGGTGGATCTCTTTCTCTCTTTATCGCTGTCTCTGTCTCGCTTGTAATTCATGTTAAGCTGGCATGAGTCCCGCAGTTTGGAGACATAGGGACGTTCTCGATCAATACTGAGAAAGCTCCACGACACATCCATTAATCACTATAAAGAGGCACTGTACAGCTTGTCCGATGTCTCCCGTTGACACTGCATCGTTGCTTTTTTGGCTTTTGAATAATGACCCACACAGGCAACAACTAAATCCAGTCAGTCGAGCTGTTTTCTTTTAATTCTCAAATCCAGCAAGTTTAAATACGGGGTCTTTTATTTCACTCTAAGGTGCTGACTATTATTGAGGTTAAACCACTATTGATTAACGTTGGCATTTGTCCAAAGTAAGTGGACAAATGCTTAATGGGAGATGGGTTAGGAGTGCACTAGTTAGTCCATTCATTTTGTATTTTGAATGTTTATAATCAGAATGATTCAAGAAAAGCACAGAATGCACAGCTTAAAACCTAGTCGATCTGAATGTTCAGTTAACCACGTCGTTAACTAGTAAGGTGCAGAAAGGAGCCTGATGCAATATCAACCCTGGCCGTTTCTCTCTTTGATCACAAGCAGTTTGTGTGCAGGAGTTACCCAATGCAACCTTGACACAAATGATAGCTCTGCTGCCCTTGGTCAGATTGTTTTATCATTTTATGACTTGATATCTGGTGGCTGTTGTAGTGCTTTGAGAGGACTGTTGACTGGTTAATGACAGAGCTAGAGTGCCTTTCTATTGCTAAGTGAAACAAACTCTAATAAACTGTAATTAATTTACGGATTTTGGTTTGACCGTTTCAATTAGCTTCCAATGTCTTTCTTTGAATAAATGTTTTTTTATTTTCTTTCACCAACTGTCTGATCTCAGGTCATTACAATCTGACAGTCATGTCGGCCAAAGCTATCTCAGAGCAGACGGGGAAGGACTTCCTGTACAAGTACATCTGCACCTCTGCGGCCGTCCAGAACCGGTTCCGCTATGCGAACGTGACGGCAGAGACAGACTTCGACCGACTGGCCAAGGAGCACCCATGGTTACTCACAGAGGTGAGGTTCCATCAACATCTGGTGCAGTACCCCCGTTAGGAACCCATTTAGTTTGTTTTTTTTAACTTGTTTTTTTTAACATATTGACATGACGATGAATCGTCAATAAGGCTCAATTTGTGGCTGTGGAGAATAGATGACCACAGAAACCGAGTATCTTGTGGAATATTGCTTAGTGAGCTTTGCTTGGTCTATTTTCTCAATGCACCATTATTAACATCAGTAGTTTTACAATTACTTAGTAAGTTAATTGTGTCTGAGGTAACAATTCTGCTAACAAGCAACAAGAGGCTATTCTGTCAGCTTCTTGGCTTAAATTAAACCGAGTAGAAGATGGACTGGGACCGCCTACATGGGAATATGCACTTGCCTTATTGAACCAGCGGTAATGGAAAATAATAGCCTTTTCCTTATTTCTAAGTATCACTTCTTGCTTGGGTCTTTAAATCAGTGGAATCTCCAGATGGGACTATAGATACAAGTAATGGCTGGCTAATTAAATGACAGTGACTCATCGCCCAGGGTTTAGTCATCCTTTCCCCTTCCTCTCCTCTGCACTGCATTTTATCTCTGAGCTGTCTTAATGGGCTGTGGCAGGACAGGGGGCGGGGGAACGCAGATAGGGGAGGAGAGATGATGGCAGTAGCACAATTGATTAG
>OOFH01000397.1:0-10405 GCA_900323355.1 Merlangius merlangus
ACCTGTACTGCTCCAAAAAATATATATTTCTGAAGTACTGGTTCTTGATTTTCTAGTTGAGGACACTTTACTGTTTTAGTTAGAAGGAAAAATTATGTATTCACAATTATATAGAAAAGAAAAGCCTAGCAAATTAAATTGTGTTATTTATTTGTTGAAAGTATATTCAATTAAAACATCTTTGAGTATTATTTTGAATCAAAAAACCAATTGGCAGTGTTCTCTATTATAGATTTGCAACAAGACTTTCATGAATTTATATCCACAGATCACAAACCTATTATGGTATCTATCGTATATTCAGTTGTAGATTATGATATCAAACATCATGTGTGTTGACATATGAAGGTCTGAGGAGGTCAGGATGTGTCTAAATCAGTGACACAAAAGAAATTTGAGAATTGCATGCAATATTTGATCTCTATATAGCCTGGACCATCCATCCATTAATACTACAACCTTGCAGTGTTTTAATAATGTTAGTTAACTAAATTAAATAACATCGTCCTCTATTTGTGTTGCTGAGTTATATTTCAAACTGTACGTTAAATGAACGCTAAGCTTACGCCGTTCTGTTAGCCTATAGAGTCCCAGGGGAATCCTGTGCTGTTCAACCGAGTCATCTAACCAACTTTAATATTTGATGACATTATTTCTGCCCACTGCATCTGCACTCACACTCCTGATAAGTGCAGGCAAGAACCTACAGTTTCTCCTAGGCTGCAATATATGTTAAATGTATTTCATTGTTGTATTGAACAATCCTTTGTCAACAAAGTGTTGATGTCTCTCCTCTGTTGAAGGTGATTGATTGATTTATTGATTGATTGATTGTCTTTATTTCAAACATATAAGCAATAAAAACAAAGTTAAAATGGTAGTAGATGAATAAATAAATAAGACAAAAGCAAAAACAAGTGTTGCAGGAAGAATATATTTCAATCTTCATGGGCACATTTGTATCATTGTAGTATTATCCTTTTTGCTATCATTGTCGACATTGTTCATATATTGACTATACGATCAGGCATGATTTGTATGATGAACGTCTGCTTGCAATACAATGTCATGTTCTCTGAGTCTGGCTGAGTCGCTGGTTAACAGTGAGATATGGTTACAACACCACGTTTTTCAAATAGAATCACATGGAGATCAAGCGCGGGAGAGAGGTGCCAGGTAGAGATATCGGTCTTGTATTGCCTCCATAATACGTGTTGACAATAACACTATCATGAGGATTTAAACCAGATGATGAAATGTGATACAACATATTTGTTAAGATAACCCAAAGTGCTAAACCTGATGTGTATTGCCAGTGCAATCTTTGGAATCTATTTTCTTTTGATCATTTTTCTTAGAAAACGGATATGCTACTGCTATACTGCTTATTTGCCATGTCTCATTTGGCAAAACACAACTGTATGTTACTGATTGTTTGACTCTAATTGCCGTTTGTGTATTTTTGACAATCTTTCAAATCTTGATTTTGTCTTTGAGACTAGACAATATACTGCCTGACTCACTTCCGGATACATGTTTAAAGTAAACCACATCGTTTCCTGTATTGCATCTATTATTGTGTCCTGCCAGCACACCGACTTTAGATTAAAGTAAATTGGGTCTCAATCTATGTTGATGTGCTGTGCTTGGTCTGGCTAACTTTAAATAACAACAGCAATTAAGATTTGACCAGGAAAGATAATTGCATGTACAATGGTTAACAATAACTGTAAAGTGTATATGGAGGATACAGCGATACTTTTTCCTCTCGCTCTACCGTCAACAAATAGAAGACATGGTCACACGTCCAAGTCTGGCTGCAGGACAAGCAAGAGGGAGCGAGTGAGCCGAGTGTTTATGTGGAACAGATTGATTTAGTGTCTCTAAGTGGGACAGAACTATGTAGCGCTGCTATTAACCGTCTTGTTATTGTCCATTAGAGGAGAGCCAGGACTCCACTCTATGGAGCAGATAGGGAACAGGAGAATGTGTGCTTAAAATGTGTTTGGATTGGAGTTCCTCTGATTGATGCTCTGTGAGGAGAAGTGCCTATATCCACTATATCATTCACCAAACACAGAACCCATTGCCTTCCAAACTCTTCGCACACGTGACGAAGTGGAGCTCTTTTTGTAGGAAATGTTGTACATAGGCCTAAGTGTAATGTTAAAAATGCTATACTATTGTTTTAATGCATTTGTTTTATAAGCTCAGAGAGCAGGTACATTTTAGGACATGGGAAATTAAAAGGGCTGCACAAAATAATGTATTATTTTGGATATTAAGATGTCCAGAAAATGCCTTGCATTTTTTGTAACAATTGTTGTGTATGAATCTGTAGGGCATTGGAACCTGGAAAAAGGCCAATTATAAGAAAGAACAATTATAACAACTTAAAATCATCATAATAATAATAATAATACATGTTTGTATTATTAATATTATTATTATTAACAAGAAAAAAAGCAGTTTTAGTAGTTGTATTGTTTAATCAATAAAGCATGACCCTTGGGGACTTAAATAACGTAAATATTGGAGGACTGCCTGACACAGACTGATACTGTGTGAGTGTCATTAACTTGTAATTTGGCCAGAGGCCACCGATTTGACCAGCTATGTGCTATGTGGGAGAACAGAGAGAGGCTTGTGTATCAAGAGATTTCTTCGGGAGATATAAAATGTTGTATACAGTTTGGCAAAATATACCCCAACTGTTTTTTTCCAATCTCTGTGTATTACCTAGGGAGCTGATCTGTTGGTCTCTGGTGCCAGTGAACAGGCTGAGGGCATTTGGTTTGATTGTTATCCAGAAGCCTTCCTGTCTTTCAAATTCCTGTGTTGGTAGCATGACCACCCACTGCCTCCATAATGATACTCTGATATTACATGGTAAAGGGCTACATGCAAAAACAATGAAATAGTGCCAAAAATCAACTGTGTTCAATAGCAAGAACACTGTAGCTTTCTAACATTAATATTCCCAAGGTTAGCTTGTGTTGTCTGGTGGGGAAATGAATCAAGTGGACCAATTTCCTATACAGATCAGCAGTTTAAAGTCGCTAATGAAACATCTGTTTCCCTGTGATGATCTTGATCTCAGAATCAGGGAGGACCTCTCCGTTCATCGCTCCCTCCATTTTCTCTCAACATTCTGTTGATGTTGTCCTTTCTGGATTTCCTTTTTTTTTTTTTATCCCCCCTTCCCTCAAACGTCCCCCTGAGAAACAGACAACATCATGTGGGATCCAACTAGCTTCTTAAACTGAGGCTGGGAATCGGATGGCCTTTGGTTTTAATAGCATAACCCCCCTGCCTCCACGTTCCCCACACTAACAGGAAACCGAAGGACGCAGAGGGTCCATGTTGTCAAAGGGTTTATTTTACCCTAGTCCACTGTAATTTTTCTTCTTGTTAATAAGAATTCAGACGAGTGATCCCTTGGAGACAAATACAAAACAAAGGGAATACACAGAAGGACCATAAAAGATAAAAGATACTACGAAAATACTTAAAGAACACATTTTCAAAAATCTCTCCAATGGCGTAAAATCATTTGCAGATGCTCCTGGACAGCGTCTTTAATCTTAAATAATGCCATTGTTTATTTTTGGGAAAGAGTGTCATTGCCTAAAGATGTTTGTTTTTCTTCTCTCCGGTGTCTTGGAGAATCCCGTGGGGTGGCCATGAATCTGTTATTGTGACTCCATGACAGAAGTACTATTTTTAGCCATGACAGTGGGGAGATGTTTGGTATTTCTATTTATTCTCCCTCCACAGTATGTGTTTCTATCTACCCTTCTTCCCTCGTATCTAAGAGTTAGTGCAATGGTTTCAGTGGAATTTCAGTTAACATGGTGTCTGTTTAGGCAAAGTAGAGATCTATCTTCTGTACTTTCTCCATGGTCAAAGCCAAAAATGTGTCTGTAAGAGATCCCCCCCCCACACACACACACACACACACACGCACACACACATGCAATCAGTCAAGCACACACACAGATATGCACATGTACAGACATGCGCCGTGCACACACCATCCTCACAATATCCAAAGCCAAGATCAATAATCAAATGAATGGAAATATATATCCTTTGAATCTTCCTTTAAATCACTCAGTGGTAACAATACATCAATAAATGCCAAATATTATGGTTGTCCACAAACCAACTTCATGATAGTCTGTGAACTCACGGGGACCTTGCTGAAATGTAACAGAAGCACTTTACAATAAGGATACATTAATTAACCACAATCAACATTATTTAATACAGTAATAAGCATTATCTTATAATGAACAGTTAATTAACAGTTAACTAATGGTCTTGTAATAATTTACTAATGGTGTTGATCTGGTATTTTTTTATTCATTCATTACTACTAACCCTAACCCTTACCCTTAACCTAACCTTAAGCCTAAACTTAACCCCTATGATAATGTTATAAACTATTGATTATTACTGCATTAACTAATGTGAGTTAGTTCATTTATGTACCTTTATTGTAAAATGTTACCAATTGATGAAGAATAACTTATTTTTAGGACACATTGGACAGGAAAATATTTGTTTGAAGTTACAGGCAGCAAAGTTACCAAGCATACATTCAATGAAACAATGGGTGTACATGATTCTTTTAGGGAAACGTTCACATTGTGGGTAGTTAATAGAAAGGAAACAAAGGTGAGGGGGAGTGACCATCGTGGAGCGTTAAGGATTGGCCATGGCTGAATTCAGCCATGGCGGGAGAGACCAAGTTAAATACACTAAAGGTGAGGTGGACATGTCTGCAAGGAGAGCTGCAAGGAATCTAGGAATCTTTAAAGGAATCTACACAACAAAGAAGTCAGTCGATTGGTATGGCCTCAGTATCTGACTTTGTGGCTACAGTGGCAATGCAAATTATCTTAACATCTTTCAAGTAGAGAGAGGAAGGGAGGTATCCCTAGGTCCAAGGAGGAGTCCCTTTAAATTACACAAGTTTGTATATAATTGTATATTGTAGTTAAGATTAATATTTCCACAACACCAATGTAACTAATGGGACATTGTGCAGCACAAAATATTTGTCAATATCTGGATAGTGATTAGTCAAAGGGGGGCAGCATATCAATATATATTACTTATTTTTCGGTAATTTCTAAATTATAGTTCATTGTTTATTAAACAAAATTTGTGTTTAATCCTTTCTTGACTATCAGTTCCTTTGCTGGATCAAAGCAGGGAAGACATTTAGCTATCACACTGACAGGTTTTTGGTTACTGTCAAACCTGAATCTTTGAGTGTTTGTATGAAGAGGACAATTTATTGGACAAAGTATTCATGAAACATCACAGAGGCATTCTGCGCCTCCGTTGCTCAGTGTGTGGGTGAAAAAAAGGCTTCAAAGTTTCCTAGGACTTTTCAAATAGATGTTTGGCCGTACCACAGAGGACACAGAGAACACAAGCTAAGTGGTTTAGCGGCGGGTGACGTTAACGCTGGAGGACAAGCTCAGTCTGGCGTGAAGCAGAAGAGTGCTGTGTGAGGCGACTTATGGGACAATGGGGCCGCTTTTTCGCAAATAAAACATGAGGTTTATTTAGAGACTCTGAACTGTACACTTTTTCCCTTTGAAGGAGCCTCTCAGCATACAGAAAAATGGGAAAAATCCGATCTAATGCTCTTAAGTTGTTTTGATTGTGCGAGAGACAATCAGAGGAAAATTGAAGGAAATTGCCCCTTTGTACTGATGCCTACAGTACACATTGATAAGGAACTGGTGGATGGGAAGGGCTCTTATCAAGTCTGTCTTTCAAATGTTCGAATGAGGACTTTGTTTGCTTGTGGTTGATAATGATCATGGTTTGAAATGCAACATTGGCCACTGAGTGTTTGGCTCAAGTTAAAAATGGCATAACCACCAAATAAAGATTTTTTTTAAAAATGTTGCTTTGACATTTGTCCCTGTAATATAAATAGACTGTAAATAGATCATGCTGACTCTAACAATATATATTGATAAAGCTGACATGATATCTTACAGTTATAGGTCCATATAACATGTACATCTATCTCATTATATTCACCACCACTCTGATAAACAAGAGTGAAACATGTTTTCCTGATGAACAATTTAATATCTAATGAACAAACTTTTCTTTCTGTGTGCTTACATTTAGAAGAAGCATGAATGCAAAAAGACAGTTTCAGCTCCCTTTGACAATAAATATAGCCTCATTGGGGAAACAGGCATGGTCCTTTTTATACAGATCCCTCCGTTGTCAAAACCAAATGAATGATTCATGGCTATCATTTCCAAACACATTTTTGGAAAAAAAATCTAATTTTGCAGAAGATGCCGTGGGCAGTGGTGGTATCTGTGCTTGCAACAGAGGTGTTTTATGGGAGTCACACATTCACCATCCCAAGGACACCTTGCCCTCTGATCTACAGAGCTTCCGCAAAAAGTTAATACACGGTTTCTGCCTAAAAGAAATAGAATAATAAATAAATAATAAATATACTTGGTATTATAGGCCACTATTCTTTAATGATAACTATATACTTTATGCCTCGAAAAATGCTCATAGACTCTGTATTATGTGTATAATATTTGATTTTAGGATACCTTCCAAATGGTTTTAGAATTAAGGTGAGTCCTGCATAATATCAACCAATACAATTTAGAATATTGTATTGGTTGATATTGTAAATATCAACCACCCCCTATGTCAAAAGTAAGCTTCTGCTGTTTTGGATTTGAGAGTTATTTTTTTATTTTGTTTACTTTTCTAAAAAAATATTCTGCATCATGAAATGTTACCCATGATAATTCAAGCGTAGACTTCAGTTACATTTAACTGGCTCAAAGACAGCTGGTGCGAAAAATGGCCTCCGCTAGCAGCTCCAAGGAGCAGATTGCTCCCAGACCCCCACGAATTATATCCACTGCATTATCTCCATAAATTAATGATCACACTATGGCACATGGCTCAATATTTTATAGGCATGAAGTACCATCGAAATAACCAGTCTATAAGACTATAATCTAGGCCAGGCCTGCATACCTCACTTTGACCGAAAAAATGTAATGTTGGTTCATCAAATGGTTAGTTCATCAGATTGGTTCTTCAGAAGAACCAATCAGCTGCAGCGATGGCATTATCTAAACAGGCCCTTATCAGCTTTTTCATGACTTCCTGTAGCAGCGATCTAGAATCCCATCTCAACATCTCAACTAAACATCTCTATCTTTCTGTACGGTTGGTCTAAAACGGAGCACATTGTAGAAAGATTGTGCTCTATTGGGTTATATCTGAAGAAATTCGTAGTTGTTTTCTGACTGACGTTTTGTCTCATTGTAAACTGGAGAGTAGGCTAGGCCTAATAGAATAAAACTACTCACAGTGATAGGCCTATGTTCCTTAGTAGGCTAGGCTAATTAGCTGACAGTTGAGGACATGTTTTTGTAAGCTACTGTATTAATGGCTTGTCGGATGTCCAAAAAAAAGAGGGAAAAAAATGTCTTCCAATGAGACTGTAAGAAACAAGTTCAGAGCCCTCCTATTTACTTAAAAGCTAGTAACGAGCGGATTCACTGTGGAGTCCACTGCTGCTGGTGCTCCTAGCTGGGCTGATTGTGTTCCTATACAAAGTCAGGAAGCAGTGTTGCCTTTGAGAGCTACACATGTGAGGAAATAACAGCAGACACGAGGCCCCTTTCAGTGCTAAAGCCGATCACACGACACCTGCCCCCTACAGTCTCCTGCCCTCAAATTCATTTATTTAGATAAATTAATTTAATATCCCTCCTAATTATCGTTTACAATGCATCGTTGTTTTTCTATGATCTTCAATATATTATTGTTTTTCTTTTACATAGGCATGGAATTATATTTGGGGTAAGGCCTTTTAAAAGTTATTTATTTAAACGTCAATATGTCTTAATGCCTATTCATTATTTCCTTTAAGCCGATGTCAACCCATATGTTATTTTTCATTGTTTTATAATTGTACATAAATCAATAATTGATAATCAAATATTATCATTTATTATGATATTTTATTTAATTGCATTTTTTGCAATTATCTGTTAATTGTGAAATCAATGTTCAAATGTTTTTAAAGGGATTGCGATAAAGACCAATCTAATTTCTAAGGAAAACTTCGATGATTTACAGATAGTAGCTGGGTGATGAACGTTAAAAAATAAATCAGTCAGGAGTCGAGACAGATCTTTAGCCTATATATGCACAAAAATGTTTATGTGACCGTTTATAGCCAGTTTAACCGTAAACTTGACGAAAACGAAAGCTAGTTGGATTATGTGATACTCATCTGTTGTTAGGTCCAATAGCCTATGTGTAGCTATAGGATCAATGTTTTCTTTGTTAAAGTATGGATTTGTAATTCATAGGTCTGTTAATAGATGTGTTCAATGCTTTTTAAAAATGTCTTGCTGCAGAGGTTTAGGTCTTTATATGTAAGACGTTCAAAAGGAAAAAAATAGCTTGGGAAAGTAATTTCTATTGGTTCTCTGAGTCCCACAGGAAACGATGATGTCAAAAGTGAGAAAGGGGGGCGGGCCTCATACCAGCTGAGGTGGATCTCGCGCTTGATTGCTGCTCACCCAGACCAAGGACATAATTGATGAGCTAATTGAAAGCCAGCGGTGACAGGACGGAGGAGAAGCCTCCAATGAGAAAGTGGACTTTTTTCCCCGCCACAATCCGACAGCATTGATGTGAGCATTGCAGAGAGCTTCACGACGCGCACTTCTCCCCCCTCTTTCACCCTCACAAGTGCACATTTCCACTTCTCACACTTTAGTTTAAGTTTTCATTTTATGAATGATTCTCTCTCGTAATATATCATTGGATACCTCGTCATCAACTGCACGAACTCACTTCGGCACGTCTTTCCTAAAGTTCAAACGCCACCAAGATTTGCTCTGCAACTACAAACGCACTTGGGGAAAATATCCGACCAGGAACAACTTGACACTTTCTTCAAGCGCAGCTGAACCAACTACTGTGAACATGAGTATCAAAGCTGATGTGGAGCCGAATAACAACGTGTCTATTGAGGAGGAGGTAAGGCAAATTGTTTTAAAAACTTCCTTCAGTCTGTTATAAAGCCATCTTCTGTTAACTATCTGAGGTTTCATGTTTAAAGTCTGTTAGAAAAAAGGTGTGCAGTTTGTATTATTGTCCGAATGCATTCTCGATGGGTTCATATTAAATTAAGTAATTGAACGGATCGAGACTACAAAATAAAACTTGAAGATTTGTCGCTGCGTGTACCCTCCATTTGGAAACGTTTGTCGACGTGTGTGCCATAACTTCTAAAAAGACTGGCGAAAATATAATGTCACTGACCGAATGCCCTTAACATTAAACTGCTAGTTAAAGGTAGCCTATAAATATAGGCGATTGCTAATGTTACTGAAAAGGGGTGAACAAGTATTTATACGTTGTAAAAATGTTAAACTGTTTCTCTACTCACGGGGGGTTTCTCACTAGTTTTTCATTATCATTTTGTTTGTTTTGCTACAAACACCGTTATAGGCCTAAGCTATGCAATTTAAATTGAGCATTTAGAAGAAATGGCTGCCTGACCAATTATCTGGCATAAATTAACTTGAGTCACAATAGGTTTTATTTAAGGTTTTTTACGATAGCCTACCTACCTCGTACCATATTAATTTGTGTGGGCTTTGAAAAAATATGCTGGTTTGTTCCTGTCATGCGGCCTTGTGGAAGTCGCTGGACAGATTACAACGCAAAATGTTTTTTCAATAATGGGCCGAATCGTCAGGACCAGAGCTTGCTGCACCTGAGTCGCCGGCGTGGTTTTGGGGCCGCAGGGTCTGTAGGAAGGAAATGGTGTCATGCTATGTATGCACTGTTGTCCAGCGCTGTTCCTCTTGCTGCCCATTGTGCTCAACCCCACCCCCTTGAGTGGGATGTAATAGCCCTTTCTGTTTTCATCATACAAAATACCATATATGGTGTGTCTTTTTTTTTTTTTTTTTTTTTTGTTTTAGAACGTTTTTATTAAGGGCTACATCCACATTTCCAATAGTGCTTTTATATTGTCCTTAATATTAAAAGGTTTCTATTGGACCTATGCAATTTCTTATTTTGTCATTGTTTTGTTTTAAATACAGGTACGGACACTATTTGTCAGTGGCTTACCAGTTGATATCAAACCAAGGGAACTTTACCTTCTTTTTAGACCATTCAAGGTAAGCCACATGTTTGAAGATATCAATAATGGGTTGGGGGGGCTGGGGGGGGCGAGTTCAACTTATTTTCTCATTCGTCTTTGAAGTATGCACTGAGCATTTGTAGTGATCGACAAATGTATCCAGACAATTTTTATCCATGGCAAATACCCCCCCCCCCCCACCCACACACACACACA
>OOFH01000407.1:0-13855 GCA_900323355.1 Merlangius merlangus
AAGACAAGCTGACAGTGCAGGTCAGCGTGAGAGCCTTGTGCTACAGGTCAATGAGGAAGAGCGAGGCACCACAGTTTGAGTCTAGGTAGGAAGCTGTGTTCATCCCTGTTCAGTGGTGTTTGTTCGGTTAAGCAGTAGCGTAGAGTGTGTAGTGTACAAGACTACAACTTTTCAATATTCAAGATATTTATTGTCGTTTGCACAGCAGAAGTACAGGTACATTGGAATAATTGTTTGATTCTTGGAGCATTCAGGATGGTAGGCTTTTTCAAGCACAGTTGAGGTACTTACCTTCATGAGAACCAAGTTGATTTTTCCACCCATGCTGAGGTTATATTTCTAATGATTTACCTTTTTCTCTTAGATCAAGCTTTGTGATTCGTCACCAGTGATGAAAAAAAGAGAGTTAATCTATGGGCTGGAGCAGCTGTCTCTGAGAGGAAAAGAAAAAAATTATAGCTCAAACAACAAATACAAATGCAATGGCATCACGTATAATTACATCTGTACCTACTTATAAAGTACTGTTGATGCACGTGCAGGTGCGACCATTTCTTTTTTCTGGGCAGCTGATTTGGCTCTGGAGACACGGACCATCTTGTAGAGAAAAGGCTCAATCAAAGACCAAAAAGCCATCAGGTGGTTGTACCTGGCAAATCTATTCACAAAAGACATCACATAAAGAATTTCAATTAAACGTGTACATCAAAAGTAGGCCTATAGTTACCAAAATAATGTCAACAGTAACTACTAAGATTACGATTTTATCGTGTGTATATTATATATGTAGCCTCTTTGGGTTATTGGGTTATTAATAGTATTTTGGTTCTAGGACCAGCATTGGTGGAGTTGGAGACGGTCACATTCTGGCGCTGTCGCTTCAGTGCTCCTATTTTCATCTCATAGAATAATAACATGACTTTTTTCAACTATTTAAAAATAAACTGTTGTAGACTTGAACTGGAAACACGTCTCTGTAAGTCTTTACACAAATCTGTATTATAAATGTTGTTTGTTTCTGTAGGCCTACTATTGGTGCGGTGGTCACATTCATATATATAAATTCTGATAAGACATGGACATCCCCAACTCCAATTACTCCATCTCTCAACATGCCACTACTTGTGTGCTATTTATCATGCACATAGACCTATTAAGAAATAATAATAAAAGTTAATCTGTAACGTAAAGCTATTTTCTAACCAACAATGTTCCTGCCTGACACATATCCCCGTCACGTAGGGACACTAGGCTAATAACATAGGCTAATACAAAAAATGTGACTGTGAAAAAGTGACTTCCCTTGTGTAAATTCGGACGTCTGCACCGGAGCCAGGCTGCAAACCGCTGCAGTCCAAACTCTCGCTGGAGACGTAACTCCTTTGGCTCCTTTCTCAGCTCCTGTACTTCATTTGAGACGCTTTCAGCAGCGGATGTGGACATATCCATGGCAGCCGGTTCAGGGACAGAGCAGTAGTCTTGATCGTTGAAAAGGAGCTCAACTTCATCTTCCGGAGGGGCAGTTTCGACGAAGCGATCCACTCTCTCCCACACGCCGCGCATTGGGGTTTCGACTGTATAATGGTTCCACTCAAAAGGGGTCGCTACAACACCTTTTGTAAGTCTCCTTCGACCCTGAAGAGTAGTTGGCTCAATCCTCTTGTCAGAACTAAAGTGTCTGCTACAGACCTTAGAGTGAATGGTGATGACATATTTATCCCGGCGTATGTTTTCAATCCATTGACTCACGTCAGTTTGGCTCGGAAAGCCATGGAAACTTAATACCCCTTTGGATTTGGCTGACGCTGTACAGTGGGGGACACAGCAGTGCTTGGCGTAGGTTTCTCCTGCCTATAAAAAGGAACCGTTTTTACATGTTTGCGGTCTTGAGCCATGTCTAAAGTGGAAAAAAAAATACGCCAGCTGGCTAGCGCGATAAACACACAGACCGGAACCGGCCGAGCTGTAGTATTTGAACAGGAAGTACGTCACACAGCCAACTTTGGTAACTCATAACACATATGCTGATGAAACAGCGCCACTCGGTGGCTCAGTAAGAGAATGTCGTCCGGACTATACCCCCCCGCCCCCTCCCTCCCTCCAAGACGGAAGAAAACATTACCCACGCCATCTCGATTGTTAAGACAAACCGATCGAAAGCTTTTATGGAAAAATATTCTTTCTTTACTACGCTAATCGCATTATGAACCACACGTGTATAGGTCGGATCTAGTATGAACTACAAACTGTTTAACGAAAGCGCAAAGACGATCTCACACACACAAAAGATCGCGACGAAATCTCCAAGCTGCAGGTTAGCGCGCTAAATAACCATCACACATGGTTATATTGTCGTTTATATGCCTTCATATGCATGGGAACGGAGAGTGTGTTGGATTCTGCAGTGTGCTTATAACACATGCATGGGTCAGGTTCTACTGTTATTGTTCTGTCTATGTATATCTAGTCAACAAAATGGAGGACGGTAATGCTGTCGTTATATTCCTAGTTTTAGTTGGACATACATTTTAAATTGATGTTCAGATAGAGCGATAGTGAGTGACTGAATGGGTGAGTGAGAGATAGTGAGAGAGGGATAGTCTGTGTGGGTGTGTGTGCGTGCGCGCGCGCGCGCGCGTGTGTAGATGGCGCTTTAAGAGACCTGACTTTGTTGACGTTCCATTATGTTTTGGTTTGATTCTAGGCGTAGGAGCACCATATTGTGCAAGATAGCTTTCAGAGTCTGGCCTCAAACCGAAGGTGGTTTAATTTACAACATGTGTGACATCGGGGACGCGGAAAGTGCCCCGGGGACGTCTGGATGTGGCAGCCGGACCGGACTGGGGTTCGCCCTGGGGAGGGGGCATCCAGGACGCCTCACGGGGCTCTCCTCCCCCGTACCACCAGGAAGACTGACATCTCTGAAATCCAGAGACCTCACCTTGGGCGGACTAAAAAAGCCAAAGGTAGGGCTATAGAGTAGAAGATAGTTGCGTCTTTTAAACAGCACTAAACTCAAAACGAAAAGTGAACCTTACAACCTGTTTCATTCCCGACAGAAAATCTTCGAGCCAAACGTCAAAGCTGTGAGGAAAAGTAAAGACGAGTAAGTGGCTGGCAATAAATTACGTATTTATAAATAACACATTTGGACTAATAATGACCTGGTGTTTAATTTGCTTCATGTGTTGCTTGTCAGCAGACTACAAGACGAAATTGAGGAGGTGCCGAAGAAGGAGAGAAGGAAACGAGAGGAGAAGCAACGAGAGAGCAGAGGGAGGAGGAGAGAGAGACCCCAGACCATCCAGTCTCACTCCATCTTTGAACAAGGACCCGCCGACACCATGCGCAAAACAGGTGCCCCCACCCACCCCAACCTCTCACCTCAGAACAGTCATTCAGTATCAGTATATTTTTGGGCTGTACCATGGCCATCATAAATTACCAGAGTCTAAAGCGACGTCTAAGGGTCAGTATTTAAAAAATGGGACACCCGGTCGTGGTTAATTGCACATAGTCTATGCCCATGTCCATACTTTTTGTGACAAGTTATAATTAAACTTCCCATCTACATACTTAATATTCTCATTATTTGTTGCATCCATCATTCGCCATTGACTTCTACTGAGTGACCAGAAAAAAGCCAGTATACAATGATCTATGAATCAAATATTTGAATTTCTGAAGCTGAATGCAGAACATTTGATTGGTATTGGAACATTTGATTGGTATATAAATGACGTTAAATGACGTTAAATCAGTTATCACAAGATCAATTTAGCAACTGATGGTTGCAGTCCTAACGTACATCGTTTTCTGTGGTGGACCCCCTCCCTCCCTGCTCAGCGTGGCGGGGGACCCCAGATTTTGGCGAGGCCGCAGCGTCTCCTTTGGGGAAGGCGGTGAAGAAGGAGAGAAGGGAGTCGGAGCAGGATGAAGATGAGATGCTGTTTAAACTGCAGCGTGACGACGTGAGTAGACACACTCTCTATCCTGCGCTTCCTGTCGAGTCTGGAGGGGACTATTGTGTTCAATGCCGAACTACAATCCACAAACAGCATCCTCACATAGGTGTTCCTCTGGTTGAGGTGGGCGAGGGCTGAGTGGAGTGCTGTGGCAATGGCGTCATCTGTCGATCTGTTCTTTCAATAGGCAAATTAGTGGGGGTCCAGAGCTGGTGGCTGCATTCTGCAGATCAGAACCTTGATGAGCTTTTCAAAGCATTTGCTAACTATGGGGGTGAGAGCAACAGGGCGCCAGTCGTTTGGGCATGTTACCTTGCTCTTCTTTTGTACTGGAATGATTACTGATGACTCGAAGCAGGCTGGCACTATGCCCGTGGAGAGGGAGAGCTTGAAAATGTTTGTGCATACACCAGCCAGCTGGTCCGCACATACTTTGAACACCCGGCCAGGTAACCCATCTGACCCGGCCGCTTTTCGGATGTCGATGTGTTTGAACACCACACTTACATCCTCTTCTGTGATGAGAGCTGGCTGTATCATCTGCGTCATCGGAGTAGGTTCTCTCTAGGAGACTAGTGTGGCTCACTTCAAAGCGGGCGTAGAAACTCTTGAAATCTCTTTGAAATCAGTGATTGCGTGTAGCCCTTCCACATTCTGCGTGGGTCATTGCTGCTCAGCTCTGACTATGTTTTCTTGCCATAATCCCTCTTGGCTGCTTTGGTCACTTTTCTAAGGTTATACCGGGTTATACCGTTTTAATTTCAGTTGTATCTCCGGTTTTGAATGCTGTTTTCCTAGTAGTAAGTGCTGTATTAACATCAAAATGAATCCATGGTTTCCTGTTTGGATACACAGACTGTTTTTGTGGGCATCTCAAATCAAAAAGTACATCTCAAATCTATGTAAAAAACGTATTACCAGTAACCACACAAGTTAAAACATTTCCTATTCCTGAACGTTAGTGGAGATATATTTGAAAGCTGGAGCAGGGGGTACAACCTGAACTAGTATTGTATGGCATCTCATAAAGGTTGTACGGCGGTCCCTTCTTGTCTCTCTCTCCCCCGACTACAGTTCATAGACGACCCTGACCTGAGGAACGATGCGCGACTGAGGCCCGTCCAGCTGCCTCTCTACCAGACTCACACCAACTTCCAGAAGACAGAGACGCCTATGGTCATTAGCACAACATGTAAGACACATTCACAGTTGGTTACTGAACGACTATACTCTGATTGGAAGTGTTTTTCCACGACTTATTTTCATTATTTTGTGTGAGCTAGTCTCCCTCTTCCGTAGCGTCTTGTCTAAAGACCTTGTGATGTATCCATGTCTGTTTATACACTAACTACTCTGGGGAAGAAATAATAAGGGTTTCACAGTTCTCTGTCACAGTCAGCGTTTATTGCAGTCGTTCTGACAATAATACAATCTGCCTGCGTCTACTTCTCATCGTAATTTACTTGTTTTTCTGTGTTTGTGTTACGGTTCTGTAAAAGCCATTCTGAATATGGCTAACGTCAAGCTAACGACCATTCAACGTCAATTAGTCCCACTAGCCTTGGACTAATGTAGTGAAGCAGAACTACACCACTGTTTATGGGCACTCATGGGGTCCATAACCGTTCGACACTCTCTTCAGTTGTGTTATGCATATTTTAATTCAACGCTTTTATTCTCCCTCTCACTGGCACAGTTAAAGATGACACATCCATGGGTGAGTCTCCAGGCTTGGGGACGGGTGCTGGCTGTGACGCCCCCAGGAGAAGGTCCCAGATGCGGGCAGCAGAGCTACCCGGGCATGCGGCCCCGACCCTGGGGAAACTCTTCCACGAGCTCAGCCTGAGCGGGAAAGAGGAGCTTTTCTTCATCCAGCTGCCGGACTGCATGCCCGGCCCGCCCTCAGCGTCTCACGGGGAGGCGGACCCCGCCGGCCACGCCACGGCACCCGAGAAGACCCCCAGCAAAAAAGCAGCCCAGCCCCCGCCACCGGTGAGTCACCCGGGGGCTGAGGTGTCCGTGTGGGCATAGTTGTTGTGTGTATTTTCATAGCATATATTAATGTGGAATTGTTGAAAATTAATTGTTAATCTTTTTTGACTTTTCTTAATTAAATGAAAACTTGGTGTTCCAGACAGACGGAAAAAGTCTCAACATGTTCAAAAACATGTTGAAAGGCTATTTCCGTCTTTAAATTGGTCCACTTGTGTACAGTGCACTAATCGGAGCGTGTGTGAACAACTGATGCACACTTATTCCAACACTTTATACAATGTTCATAGCATTTTCCGTTTCATTTGTACCCCATGCTACCGTTGGGCAGAAGGTGCCGCTGAGGGAAGGGCAAGCGGTTCTGTCAGACTTCTCAGAGGGCATGCTGGGTAAACTGCTGGTCAGACGCTCTGGTCGTGTCCAGCTGAAACTGGGAGACAACATCATGGACGTGTCGGAGGGTGCAGCCTTCTCATTCCTCCAGGTGTGCATTTATATATACAAATATCATCTTGTCTTTTTTTTTTTAACAACCACCAATAGACTCACTTATTAAGTTTGTCAATATGTTGTGGTTTCTTAACCGTAAATGTAATTAACTGTGACGCTTCCATCTGCTAATATAAGATTACTTAACTCAACTGCTTCTTATTACCTCTCTCTCTCTCGACAGCAACTGGTGTCTGTGCGTTTGTCTGGCGGTAGAACGGGGGACATGGCGGTGCTTGGGAACGTAGAGAGGAAACTGGTGTTCTCTCCGGACTTCCAGACTCTCCTGCAGGAGGCACCGGCAAACCAGACATCTGGGCCGAGATGATGAGCTCCTCTCTGTTAACGATGGACTTCACCGTCTGACGGAGACACGCGACTGTCCAAACCATCAGAGATGACCAGCCTCGTCCTTCCATCTCTGAAACAAAACAAAAGATCTTAAAAGCATTGCTGAGGATCACGTTTGGCGTTCTGAAGGAATACAGACACGTCCTGTAATGGAGTAGGATGTGTTTGCGGTTATGTGGAGAAATCTGCCGTTTGTCAATAATCTCAAGTGGAGAGCAGAAACACAGTTTATACTGGTGGAATTGAAAGCTTTCTAGAGCAGGAGGGCGGCGAGCAGGAGCACAGTTTATTCAGGTGGAATCGACAGAGCTTACTAGGAACATGGCCCTGAGATTGACACGCACCAGCAATGTACAGTTAGTACTGATGCATTTTAGATCTTCTGACAACATGGAGTCAAGCTTTAATGGGATGAATGCAATTTAATACAAGAGGAAAGCCCATACTCACTTGATGCACTGAAGAAACATAATGTAGTAGAGTACATGTTTTTAGTGTTACATTTAGATTATAGTTCTTTGTAGCCCTCTTGCCTTTTTATACTTGGTTTGATGACCATTTTCAAAACGTAGCTAGGAGGTTCAGAAAATGAGTTCAGTTAAAATGGTCGAACTCATTGTTCATTTTGTCCAGGTGCACCAGTGTCCTCCATAACACCATTACAACTGTTACTGACCAAGAAGTAGTCGTGTTCTCCTTCTGAATGGCTCGTCGCCGTTTTTAAGATGGGTGACTGAACGATAGCATATATTTTGTGTTAAGATTAAAGTCAAAACAGGGTATGTTTTGGAACTCTTTACTTAAAAGTTACGCCGCTAGATACGTTTACACAGTGGCCCTTGAAAAGCAATATTCTGAGCAGACACCTTAAATCAGCAAGTTCTCAGTTTGGGATATTACCTTTGATATAAAAAATGTAATTGAAAAGGATTTTTTTGTATTACAAGACCAATGCGGTTAATAAAAACAGCACTTTCTTCAAGCAAGTCAACAGAATATTTCCACAATGTCAAACGACATCCCTTTGTATAACGTTTATGTTCGTCCTTATCACTTTTCTACATCCCAAACATGGTCATTTTGTGAAAAAACATTTGTCAGTTTATTTGGTAACATTTAACAATGTAATAAAACACAGATTTCTGAAAGAAGATCCAAAACCGTTTTCGTCCAACACTGGTAGTAATAATAATGGTAACTTCATAACTGGCAGGTCTAGAACTTGAGAAAAAGTGAAAAAAATAACAAAATAAAATAACATTGTCTATACATTCAGTCAGACATTGAGGTGGAACACCTTAAGAAGCTAGCTGGTCAAATATGAGTTTTTTTCATTTAGCTACAAAAAAGTATTGAAACTAAAAGGAAAACAAAATACATTTCTTATACCAAAACAAAAATCGAACTGCTTTATTGCATTTGGAGAAAGAGAAAAAAAAAAACATTTTAGAGTTTTTTGTGTCATCCTGTTTTTAAAGAAACCCATTTGGAAAAGATGCAGAAACAAATATGGAGTGGCATTGCCTGGAGAAAGTGAGGCTGCCTTTATCCAGAAACGTATCAGCCGGCAAGGACTGTATACAATTTTCTCTGCATTGTGGCTTGGAGACATGCCAACAACAATCTGTGGATCATCTTGGTACACAAACCAGTCTCCTAGCAACAGACACAAAGACCATCTGAATGCCTTTCAGGAATAATGTGCTCATGTTCACAGTAACAAACCTGTTCAATATAAGAGTGAAATGTTTTCTTTCAGACCTTTTATGACACTTTCAGCACTGGTTTCAAGGAACATCAAAGTGTTGTTGTTGTTTCTCTGCCAGGCAATTTGAAAAATAGAATTGAGTGGTCACTGAAACCGTTTTTCAAGAAATTACTGATTCTGGACAAAGGTTTGTCCCTTTGTACTAAGGTAGCATTCATGACAATGACCACTCCTCCTGGTTGCAATGGGATGGGTTTAGAGTCCTAGAATCTCCTGGTTATACTCATGATAATTTCAGTAGTCTGGGATCCAGCGGTCAAGCTCGCCTTACTCCTTTACTTCTTACTCCTGGTGGCGGTCACTTTCCCAGCCGTCTTCCCCTTGCCAGCAGCCTTCACCACTCCGGCCGTCGCAGTCTTTTTCGCTTTGGGCTTTGCCTTCACCTCCTTCTTGGCGGGCCTCTTCTTGGCCGGGGCCTTTTTGGGCTTGGTGTGTTCCCGGAGGAGGTCCTCACGGCCTATCTCCAGCATGTGTTCCTCCCATGACTTTATCTCGTTCTTGTACCGGATCTTGTCATCTTCCGCCAGCTGCATGTAAACCTGGAGCCAGGAGAGAGACATGAGTGTGAAGGAACGCTGTGTAACACACAATCTCGGACTATTCGTTTTAGGTGGAGGAATCTTCAATTAATAGTCAGTCTGTAAAATGGAAAGTCGTTATGTAAAAAAATTAAATACCTGTTTTTTGTAACCGAGAAGACTTCTCCAGTCTTGCATCAGTGAAATCAATTTGGCCTGCATTCAAAAAAACAAAACAATGAATTATTAATGTCAAGACAACACGTTGTAACCGGGTCCAGGTCAATTGTAAACAAAGGCCCTTTACAAAGCTGCAACGCATAATCTTCAGAAACCATAATATATATTGCATTTAGGGCATTAAGCAGATGCTTTTATCCAAAGCGACTTACAATGAGTACGTTTGTTATAAGAAGTGAAACAAGATATCGCTGTTGGTACAGTAAAGATGTTCATAGAACCAAGTGCAAGTACTAACAATCGCTAGGCTAACCCATTCCCTGTGTACAGCAGTGATAGCTGCAGATGCTACGCAATGAAGTACTATGATTAAGTCCGTACTATAAGTGCGTGCATTAATTGCCAGGACGTATAACATACTATGGTGGCCGGAAGGGACCGGATGGCTATGCAGAATCAAGGTGAACTCTGAACAGGTGAGTTTTGATTCTTTTCCGGAAGCTGGTGAGCGACTCTGCGATCCTGACATCGGCAGGGAGCTCGTTCCACCACTGAGGTCCCAAAATATTAGTTATTATGGAGCTTCAGACACATAATAATGTGTCTGAACTCAATGAGTAGAGTTGAATGGCCCACCAGCCATAGAGATTCCTTATGATGGAGCATGTCATAAAATGCATTGTATGAACTCAATGATTTGTTCCGAGTGGCCCACCGGCATTGTGAGTCCCCTGGCCTCAACGAAGTGCTCCGACATGTAGATGTTGAATGCAGAGCGCGGCCGCTTGGGCTTTCCCAAGCTGTTCATCTCCTAAAGCCACCGGGGGGAGATAGAGGGAGAGGAGCTTTAACAGATTTAAGTAGACATGTTGTGCAGAGACAAACTTGGCCTCCAGGGATACACGAGAGATTTTAGCCACGCCACTAGAGGTGCTGTCTGCATTTCTAAGCATCACTCCCCTGACAAATTTAACCATTTCACCAGAATTCAATGTCAGCGTCAATGCACATCTATTCAAGTAAGTGAATGGCCATTATAATTTGCATTAATACAACTAACTGATTAGGCTGCTCTACACCAAGCTAATTATTTAAGCAGTGACAACGAGTTCTCACTTACCCTCTTCCTGCGGATTTCTTTCCTTTTAGCCATCACTTGTTTCCTTTCAATGGCCTGTTGCTTGAACTCTGCAGGGGTGAGCTTGGCCTCATACCTCTCGAGGTCCAGCTTGAACTGATCCCTGTCCCGCTGAAAGTCCTCCACGAAAGGCTACAAGGCAGAAGTTTGCTCCATTGATGACGGAAACTTTGGCTTCTTTAATAACTTTATCTGCTGCTCTTGTGCAGTGTGAATAACGTTGAACACAGTATGAACACATCCCGAAAAGAGCTGCAATTGCGCTTTTTGACGCCTATCATCTACACGACCAAATTTAGGGCTGCAATAACCTGTGTGAAGGACAGGAGGAACCGAAACCTAACCATTTGCTTCTCTATGGACCGCTAAATGAATGCTGCTACAGCTACACACTCAGAGAACTAGTTATTAATAGTTTAAACACGTTATCACCACATACGGTACCTGGTGGGTTATGGTTACTTACTACTTTGAAGGTAATTAGCTAATTATGTCTATATAACGTTCCTTTAAAATATAAAGATACATAACAAGTGCCTGATTCTTGCATTTGGTGCTCATTCAACTTTTCAAAACGATAACGTGATGTCAGACACGATTACATGAAACTAATTCATTGCATAGTATAAGGGTAACTCACACGTTTCTGTTCTGCAGACATCAATCTCCACTGTTGGGCTATCTTCCTGATTACTTCAGTTATCTTGATAGCTGAAAGTGTATAAATAAAAAAGATGTCAACCCATTTTATATTGTGTCTAACACAGATTTTCATATAAATACAGATTTCTGATTGAAAAGAAAGGATAAGCACACATAAGAGTAAAGATGTCATGCACAGTTCAGAGTAGCCAATCATTAGATCCAACACCAATAATGCAATCGAGTGAACTGTAGCTCTAAAGATTGCTAGATCCATTTTAGAAGTAGTGCAAGAAGTAGGTATAATAATACATCTTAGACACAATACACATGATGATCATATTGTTGTAGGATCAGGCCTTCTAAATACCTGGGTTTTGTTGAACTATGGTGGGCTGTTGCTGCACCACGTATCGCATGTATCCATTGAGGGGTCTCTTTGGGGGTCCACCTGCCTGGGCAGTCAGACCTCTTGATGTTATGAAGAAGGACACTGGGTGGACACTGGTGCACCTGGACAAAACAAACCACGAGTTCGACCATTTTAACTGAACTCATTTTCTGAACGTCCTCCACAACGATACTATCTCATATTTAGTCCATAATTGAATGATTGATCTTCTAAACTCATGGGGAAATAAGTACACGGTGTTTCACACAAAACCTCATCCCACTGCCATTACAGTCAATAACTGCAGTTCGTACTTGTATGCATGGTGACACGAGTGACTCGTTTTAGATTGACACACGTTGGCTAACAATAGCCAGTTAGCTCCCATAACAAGTTGAAGTTACCTTGCAAGAGAGTTGGTGCAGGATAAGGCACTGAAGGATTTAGCCAAGAGGCTAACACCTGCTGTCATTAGATTAAAATGCGCCATGCCTGGACGTTTGATCTCTAAAACCGCTACGTGATGAAACAGACCGATCTATTGTGCTGGATAAGCCAAGGGCGTATCACTTTTCCATTAGAAACACAGAATGACTTTGGTCCAGTGGCTTCTCGGCTCCCTCTAATCGGCCATGCAGGAGCTCCAAAAGGCGCCTTCCTCCCGAACTCGCGAGATCGGGATTGTCTCACGAGGATAGCTTCTGCCCGCGCCGCCAATCACAGAAGGTCAAGTAAAAATATGTTGTAGTACTTTGTGTCCACAACAGCACTTTCGATATAAACTTGAGACCGTCCACCTGAGCAGATTTAAATTTGTGTAAACAATAATTTATTCTTTGACTGTCTAAATGATGTAGGTCAGTATATACGTTTTGCTGTAGAAATGCCCTTGTTCAGCTTTATTATCTTATTTATCTTGATTGTTTCCCTTGTTCGCGTCAAATCTAACATTTCGCAAGGTAATCATTTTGTATATTCGACCTTTAACCGTAGTTGGTATCACACAGGAAACAATTTCGTTCAATGATAAACGTTTAACATGACATAGACGCATGAAAGAAAGTCAGTCACCCTATCAAATTAGCATTGAACATTTGGATAACAGTTACTGCTAGGCAATAGTTACTACACTCAAGTCAAATCACGTTGACAGACAGCTCAAATCTGTCAATAAAGTTGTTGATGATGGTATAAAAATGCAATTAGTGGAGTTGATGTAATTAAGCCCACTAGTAAATAACACTCAATATGTTTTCTACTCAACAGTAGGCCTAGGGCCAAGTTGTTATAGTAGCCTAGTGCAGTTTGACAGTTGACAGTCTGTGTTTGTTATATGGTAATATAATAACATATGATAACAGTTATACCACGGTCTGGAGGAATGCTTTAATTCTGATTGGCTGCAGGGTGTGCATTAACACCTGATATGCGGACACCTGCTAAAGGCCTGATTCCACCTGACGCGTTACGGCTGCGGCACGTCTTGGCCGCGGTCACCGCAGCACATAGCTTCCACTCTAATCAATGAGACCATTTCCACCGGGCGCGGCTGCAGAACGTCTCAACAGCGTCCCAGGAGCCGCTCGCCGTGCCGCAACGCTATCGTTCCGTAGCGTTCTATTTTTGCCGCAAGCCGTTGCTGAACCGCGTCAATTTCAACAGAGCAGATCGAGCCGGGCAGGAAGGGAAAAAGTAAAAGCCATAGAGCATCCGGTAAATTTCCAAAATAAAACACAATAGGCCTACTCAGAGTGGGGGCCTACTCAACTCATGTAGCCTATCACAACTTCACATCAACATTATTACGTCATGCTGCTTGGTGACCCCAGGTCAGCAGTCAATCAATTAGGGGCTAACATGGACGACGAGAGACTCATTGCCGAAGTTCAGCAACATGAAGTCATTTATGTACCAAATCATCCCAGCCGTGCCGCAGCCGTAACGCGTCCAGTGGAATCCCGGGGTAAGTAGTTCCAGTCAAAATGTCGGTTCAACGTTCTCAATTAATTAGGATCTAACGTCATGTGGCATGTAGGCCTATCTTTTAATTTCTGCGGCAATGCAGCGTCTACTTGAAAAATACTTCATGTTTGTTTTATTAAGAACCTGGGCCCATCTCTGTCTATAGTTTTCTTCCACATAGGTCTCATACTTCCGACAAACAATTGTTGATTTCACATGAGCCAGTAAAGGTTATCTTTTCTTATTTAATGGAGAAGAAGATAAGAGAATAAATTAAGTATTTTTGCTCTTATAATATAAGAAATTGTTAAGGCAACTTCAATGGTTATGGAGATTTTTCTCAGCATGAGTAATTTCATTATTTGAATAATGTTAAAAGCAATACTAAGACATTTATTATTTAGGAACACATTTGAGTACATATTCAAATCAAGGTGCATTTGTGAATACAAAACAATT
>OOFH01000419.1:0-10189 GCA_900323355.1 Merlangius merlangus
TATAGTAATCTGAAGAAGACGCCCGCTTCTGAATGTTACAAAGTATGCTAGTGGTAACGTTCCTTGCTTTGCTTACCATTTATCGAGAAGGCCTATTAAAATCGATAAAGAAAAAAATGCATGTCGCCTACGTCTTCCACCATGCCAGCGAAAGGGCCAGCACTACGCACGTTCGGATTCATAAAAAAAGCTGTCTCGGACTTTGCCGAGAACATTGCGTTATAGCAGCTTTCACCAGCCAGAGAGACTACTAGCTCCCTGAGCTCTACTTCGGATGCTTATTGAATGGCATAGCCTGTGTAAATCCAGCTCAGAACAGTTGTGAATAAGAAAGAATAAATGTCCATGTCTGTTGTCTTGCACAGACAACCAATTGAAATCGCCAGGAACAAAAATGATGAACGTAGGCTGGTGGGCGGCGGCTTTCGCTGGGCATTTCCTTACTTTAAAACGAGGGACATCACGAACAGACAGAGGCTCATTCACAAAGCAGATAGAGGCGCTTGTACCGCGGGAGTGTTTTTTCACATTCGAATATTAATTTTCACGTTCGAATTCGCGTTTTTGGATACATATTCGAACGAATATTCGAACCTCGAATATTCGTTGACAGCCCTAGTCCGTATACGGATACAAGTTAGACACAAAGTGACCAGAACAGGAGGAAGTGTTCACTACACCGTTAGTATGCAGGTAGCCAAGATGATGAATAGTGAGGCCCAGGAAAGGGATTTTTAAGAACTTAAATGATGATAAATGTTAAATAATTGCAAAGCAGCTTTTTAAGCATAACAGTGACATTAATGACATACAGTGCCACTATGTATTACAATGCTTTAAAAAAAACATTGCATTTATATGCCTCTCTGAATGCTAAACTCTGACAGATGTAAATTAATATGACAGATAATGACATAAACCTGGTGACTTTAAACACTAAACTCTGACAGAGGTTGATTAATAAGACAGATGACAGAAACCTGGTGACTTTAGACACTGCATGCCGTGCATTCCCCCAAAAAAAACAGATATGCTGGTCTAGCAAAACTCTCAGAATGAGACACTGCACACACTCACACAGCCATCTCACCTTCATCTGGTCAGGTTTGGAGGTCTTCACATCAGGAGGTCCAGTAACATATTTTGATGACTCAGACGTCTTAGAAACTTCTAGACTCTGTCTAGATCCAGTTGGCACAACCTGGGTTTCTTCCACAACAGCAGTTATGGATGGACCCGTGACTGAATCTGTAATGATCAATGATACCACACTCCCCGGGTCTTGTTGGTCAAAAGGTGAAGCCACTGGATCAACTACTTGTATTTCTATGCTACTCTGTAAGCAACTCTGCTCAGACATTGGACTGACCTCCACCTCTACAATAGTTTCACTTTCCTTTGTGCTTCCTACACTTTGTTGGACATTTGGAGTGCCAGGACGATCATGAGCCTCAGAATAAGAGACTGACTGCTCTGTTGACCCCTTCCCTTTGTTTGTCTCTTCAAGATCAATAAAGATTTCTGCTGGTCTTTCAAGGTCCATCATTTCCCCAGGCTTAAGGTGTCCAAAGGTTTTACCAGAAGAAGGAAGTGTTTCAGAAGTTGTTACAAGTTCTGGGCTCTTGGTTTCGGTTGATCGATGTAAGGTTTGCCCCATTATGACAATTTTAGTTTCTGTTGGGACTTGTTGAGCATCAATTGGCCGCAAAATAGAGGAAAGCTCCAGATTTGACTTGATACTAGCTGGGACAAGATTAATTTCATCTTTAGATTCTACCTTAGCTTCTGAGAGTTTAACATGATCAGCAGCAGCTTTGGAATCACCTGGACCCTTGGTCTCAGTAAGAACAGATTGTGTTTCTTTTAAAGGTTTAGCTTCCAGAACTCCAGCAGTTTCGGGCTCACTTGGGAGGGATTTATGGAGTTGTATGGAAGAATCCAAACTGTTTGGCTCTTTTTGAGTTTGTTCAGGCTTGACATCACCGAAGCAAATGGTTCCTGGTTCTGACGTTTTGGCAAGTTTGGGACATTCCTCCACAAAAGGTCTTTTAATGTCAGATCTGGGACTTTGTGGGGACAAAGGACCCTCACTTTCTTTCTGTTGTTGCTGTTGTACATCAGTAAGTTGCACGGATGAAAGCGCAGTCTGAGACATTCTTCTGGTTGGCACGCACTGTGCTTCTTCCACAACCGCAGTCATTGTTTCCATTGTGACGGACTCTCGGCGAACACAACTTTCCAGATTCATGAGATCCGATACCTCTTTGGGTTCCACAGTGAAGACGTCAGTGGTTTTATTGGCTGTTTCACTATCCTTGCTGGATTCAGGTTCTGCATCAGCAGGTTTCATTGATGTGTCTGGCGTTCTCCTGGTCGGTGCAACAAGCTCAGTCTTTTCCCCAGTACTAGTGTAAGACTTGGTCTGAACATCAGCAGATGTAGTTGATGACTTTTCTTTCGTTAGCTCAGGCAGTTGTTCTTCAGTGGCCTTGTCTATGACAGACTCAGTGTGTGGAGTTTTGACATCAGTGGTTTTGTTGCCAAGCTTCTGTAACCCTGACACCCTTGAAACTGTTTGACTTTTGGACTCCAGCGTAGCAGTTTTTGTTTCAGGTGGAGGACTTTGTGGGGATTGAGGGCTCCCTGTTTCCATGTTCTGTTCAAGCTCTGCATCAGTTAGTTGCATCGATGACACTGACGTCTCGCCAGGGAGAACACCCTTTGAATATCTCTTAGCCTGTTCAAGAGCAACTGCTTCCATGCCCGGATTAGAACTTTCTGTTTTCTCTAGTTCTATATGATCAACGTTCATGGATGACATAGTTAGACTTGGATCTAAAGGTTTGGAAGATTTCGGAATTTGATGCTCTTCCTCTTTTTCCGGCTCAGATGTCAGTTTCTCTTCTCTAGTCTCTCCCGGCTTAGCTTCCAGAACTCCGGCATTTTCAGGCAGTCTTGGGACAGACTTATGGAGTTTTGAGTCCAAACCGATGGGCTCTCTTTGAATTTGTTCAGGCTTGACATCAACAATACAAATGGTTCCTGGTTCTGAGGTTTTTGCAAGTTTGGGACATTCCTCCACAAAAGGTCTTTTAATGTCAGATCTGGGACTTTGTGGGGACAAAGGACCCTTTCTTTCTTTCTGTAGTTGCTGTTGTACATCAGTAGGTTGCACAGATGAAAGCGCAGTCTGAGACTTTCTTCTGGTTGGTACAAGCTGTGCTTCTTTCACAACAGCAGTCACAGTTTCCATTGTGACGGACTCTCGGTTAACACAACTTTCCAGATTCATGAGATCAGATACCTCTTTGGGTTCCACAGTGAAGACGTCAGTGGTTTTATTGTCTGTTCTCATTACAAAGATTTTCATATCGGGATTTGAACTCGTTGAGGACTGAAGACGATCACTATCCTTGCCGGATTCTGGTTCGGTATCAGCAGGTTTTATTGATGTCTCCAATGTTCTACTGGTTGGTGATACAAGCTTGGCCTTCTCCCCAATACTAGTGACAGATTTGGTCTGAACATCAGCAGATGTAGCTGATGACTTTTTCCTTATTGGAATTCCAGGTTTTTCCTGAAATTGTTGTGTCTTCACAGCCACAGGTGCAGTTACACTTGTAAGTTCCTGATGGGATGTAGTCTGGTCTTTGGGCTCAGGTTTTGGAGCATCTTGCGGTTGTCCTTCAGGAATTAAGGACTGGGGCACAACAATTTCACTTTGAGGACGTTGAAGAAGTACGGATGGCTCTGATTCCTTTGATGCCTGTCCCAGTGGGATGTCAACCCCTATCGATCCAGCAATGTCGGCTCTCTCAGAGCTTAATTCCTTTAGGCAAACGGCTACTGTCTGGACATCAGGACTATCCAGAACAACTACAGCTACCTTCTTGATTGAGTATGGCTTTACCATTTCATGGATGGTTGTACTTTGTGAATTAGACAGAGCAGCGTGTTCTTCTCTAATTCGAGAAGGCTGAGGGGACTCAGAATCTTCTGTTAACTGTGCAGGTTTAACATCAGCTTGTGTCATAGGAGGTCCATCAGGCTTTAACTTTCTCCTGGGTGGTACCACAATGCTTTCCTCCACAACAGCACCCGTTTCTGCCAGTCCTGTGATTGACTCTGCAGGGAAAGAAGACCTGACACTTTCGTCTTTTGTTGGAAATGATTCGATCTTTACTTCAGCAGGTCCAGTTACAAGTGATGTTGGCTCTGAAGTTGTAGAAACCATTTGATTGTCCTTGTTATCAGTTCGTTTCAATAATGTTTCTTCCACAACAGTAGCTATGGATGGCCTGATGACCAACTCTGGATTGAATGATGTAAGACTTGCAAGATCTTGTTCAGTATGAACAGTGATAACTTCCTTATTCATAGTTTCAGTTTTGATTGGCTCTGAAGTCTTGGTCAATTTTGACCTTCTTGTTGTAGGTGAAGGCTTAGCTTGCTCAAGGGTTCTTGTTTCAATGGCAGGCTTTGAACGTGCAATCTTCTGCTGTGGTTCTCCATCAAGTTTCATAGATGTCACTGATGTCTTTGACTTTCTCATTGTTGGTACAAATTTAGTCTGCTCATCAGCAGTGGTCTCAGATTCAGCCAGTTTTGTTGGAACATCAGCAGGTGCAGCAACATTCGAGGCTGGCTCTGAAGCTGTAGAGTCCTCTACATTCTTTCGAGACCTTCTGTTCCTTGGCACAAGATGCGAGTCACAAAATTCCACCTTAACTGTCCCAACTGGGGTTGCATCTTGGTCTTTTGATGTTTCAACACTAGAAAGGTCCTGTTTAGTTTTTTCTGTCTTTTGTTTAGTTGTTGTAATGGTGGTTTTCGTTGGTTCTTTAGCTGTTTTTGTGTCAACTCTGGGGCTTTGCACTTTTTTAGTAGGTACAGGCAAAGCTCGGTCTACTACAGAAACAGAGGACAGAGGAGTACCAGAGTCTTGCTTGGACTGTGCAGGTTTTGAACGCATAATAGGAGATTCAGCAGATTTTGACTTTTTCCTGGCTGGTACCACCCTGGCCTTCTCCACGACAGCCGGTTCTAACAGTGCTGGGGTTGAATATGGATTTATAGGTGATTTTTCACTTTCAGGATTTGCCTGAACTTGTTCAGGCTTCACACGAACAGGTGCAGTAACACTTGCTTCGGCCTGTAGAGCTGAGGTCTGGTCTGGGGACTGAGTTTCAGGAACATCTGTATGTTGTTTCTCAGGTAGTAGAGTCGGGGGCACATTTATATGACTTTGAGAAGGTTGAGGAAGTACAGTTGGCTCTAACTTTTTAGATGTGTGTCCCAGTGTGATGTCAACCCCTATCGATCCAGCACTGTCTGCTCTCTCAGAGATTGATGTCTGTTGGCAGGTGTCCGCTGTCTGGAAAGCAGGAATATCCAGAACAATTAAATCCACCTTCTTTTCTGAGTGTGGCTCTGCAATTTCATGGACAGTTGAACTTTGTGAATTAGACAGAGCAGCCTGTTCTTCTCCAATGGGAGAAGGCTGAGGAGACTCAGAGTCTTCTGTTGACTGTGCAGGTTTAACATCAGCTTGTGTCATAGGAGATCCTTCACCCTTTAACTTTCTCATGGGAGGTACAACGACGGGTTCCTCCAAAACAACACCAGTCTCTGCCAGTCCTGTGATTGACTCTGCTGTGATAGGAGACTTTGCACTTTCTGTTTTAGTCTGAATTGGTTTGATCTTTGCTTCAGCAGGCCCAGTGACAGGAGATTTTGTCTCTAAAGTTGTAGAAACAGTTTGATTGCCCAAGGTACCGGTTCGCTCCAATGTTGTTTTTTCCACATCAATAGCTATGGATGGCCTGTAGACTGACTCTGGATTAATCAATGACACACTTGCAGGGTCTTGTTCAGTCTGAACAGTGATGACTTCTTTATTCATAGTGTCAGTTTTGATTGGCTCTGAAGTCTTGGTCGATTTTGACCTTCTTGTAGTGGGTGAAGGCTTAGCTTGCTCAAGGGTTATTGTTTGCATGCCAGGTTTAGAAATTGTAATCTTCTGCTGTGGTTCTCCTTCAAGTTTCATAGATGGCACGGATGTCTTTGACTTTCTCCTTGTTGGTACAAGCTTAGTCTGATCATCAGTAGTGGTCTCAGATTCAGCCAGCTTTGTTGGAACATCAGCAGGTATAGCAACATCTGAGGCTGACCCTGAAGCTGTAGAGCCCTCTGGAGTCTTTCTAGACCTTCGGTTCCTTGGCACAAGATGCGAGTCACAAAAGTCCACCTTAGCTGTCCCTCCTTGGCTTGAATCTTGGTTCTTTGATGTTTCAACACTAGAAAGGTCATGTTTGGTTTTTTCTGTCTTTGCTTTAGTTGTTGTCATGGTGGTTTTCGTTGGATGTTTTGCTGTTGTGTCACCTTTGAGGCTTTGCACTTTTTTAGTAGGTACAGGCAAAACTCGGTCTACCACAGAAACGGAAGAATCTTGTTTGGACTGTGCAGGTGTTGCACGCATAATAGGAGATCCAGAAGATTTTGACTTTTTCCTGGCTGGTACCACCATGACTTTCTCCATGACAGCTGTTTCTGACAGTGCTGGGGTTGAATATGGAGTTATCTGAGATTTTACACTTTCAGGATTGGCAGGAACAGGTGCAGTGACACTTGCTTGGGCCAGGAGAACTGAAGTCTGGTCTGTGGACTGTGGTTTTGGAACATCTGGATTTTGTTTCTCAGGTAGTAGGGACGGGGGCACATTTATATGACTTTGAGAAAGTTGAGGAAGTACAGTTGGCTCTGACTTTTTAGATGCCTGTCCCAGTGTGATGTCAACCCCTATCGATCCAGCACTGTCTGCTCTCTCAGAGATTGTCTGTGGGCATGTGTCTGCTGTCTGGAAAGCAGGAATATCCAGAACAACTAAAGCCACCTTCTTTAATGAGTGTGGCTCTACAATTTCGTTGACGGTTGTACTTTGTGAATTAGACAGAGCAGCCTGTTCTTTTCCAATGGGAGAAGGCTGAGGAGACTCAGAGTCTTCTGTTGACTGTGCAGGTTTTACTTCAGCCTGTGTCATAGGAGATCCATCAGGTTTTAACTTTCTCCTGGCAGGTACCACAATGGGTTCCTCCAAAACAACAGTCTCGGCCAGTCCTGTGATTGAATCTGTGATTTCCACATCAGTAGCTATAGATGGCCTGATGAATGACTCTGGATTAATCAATGACACACTTGCAGGGTCTCGTTCAGTATGAACAGTGATGGTTTCTTTATTCATAGTGTTAGTTTTGATTGGCTCTGAAGCCTTGGTTGATTTTGACCTTCTTGTAGTGGGTGAAGGCTTAGCTTGCTCAAGGGTTCTTGTTTGCGTGCCAGGTTTTGAACTTGCAATCTTCTGCTGTGGTTCTCCATCAAGTTTCATTGATGTCACTGATGTCTTTGACTTTCTCCTCATTGGTACAAGCTTAGTCTGATCATCAGCAGTGGTCTCAGATTCAGCAAGTTTGGTTGGAACATCAGCAGGTACAGCAAGTTCTGAGGCTGGCTCTGAACCTGTAGAGTCCTTTGGAATCTCTCTAGACCTTCTCCTGCTTGGCACAAGATGTGAGACACACACATCAATCTTAGCTGTCCCAACTTGGCTTGAATCTTGGTTCTTTGATCTTTCAACCCTAGAAAGGTCCTGTTTAGTTTTTTCTGTCTTTTCTTTAGTTGTTGTGATGGTGGTTTTTGTTGGTTGATTTGCTGTTGTGTCAACTCTGGGGCTTTGCACTTTCTTGGTAGGTACAGGCAAAGCTCGGTCAACCACAGAAACAGAAGACCGATTACTCTCAGAATCTTGCTTGGACTGTGCAGGTGTTGCACGCATAATAGGAGATGCAGAAGATTTTGACTTTTTCCTAGCTGGTACCACCATGGCTTTCTCCATGACAGCTGTTTCTGACAGTGCTGGTGTTGAATATGGAATTATAGAAGACTTTTCACTTTCAGCATTTATCGGATCTTGTTCAGGCTTCAGAGGAACTGGTGTAGTAGCACTTGCTTGTGCCTGGTGAGCTGTAGTCTTTACCTCAGCCCTGTTCCAGTGTGATTGGCTCATTAGTGTCGGTTTGGATTGGGTCTGAAGTCTTGGTAGATTTGGACTTTCTTGTAGGAGGTGAAGGCTTAGCTTGCTCAGCTTTTAGCTTTTGCGTGGACTGTACATGTTCAGTTCCCTTTGGTTCTGCATCAAGGGTACCTGACGAAACGGAGGTCTCTAACTTGCTCCAACTTGTTACCAGCTGAGTTTCTGCATCAGTGATGGTTTCCGATTTGATCTTGAATCCCTCAGTGGAATCTTCTAGACTCTCTTTAGGTTCCCGATCGAGTGCTTGAGAAGGATCTTTTGAAACAGCCAAACTCTGATTACTCCTGGTTACCAGAAACTGCTCTGGTTCTTTAACAGTGATTTTGGTCTGGCAAAGAGACAACCCAGACGTCGTTTTCAAAAATTCCTCCTTCGTTTGCATAGACTCTGGTAAAGCAAGCTGGGCAACAACATCTAGATCCTGTCTTCTGGCCAGCTCAGACTTGTCTGTACCCCCTACAGCAGTGTAAACCGGTTCCACGACTATTCCAGGGAAATGGGGCTCAGCTCTAACTATTATGGGCTCCACTGAAGATGACGTTGTGGTTGACTTTGTACTCCTTGTTCCTTCAGACCCAGCCTTATTCGCCGGTTCAGCAGAAAGTACACTCACACTTGTAGCCTCTGATGTAGTCAGTGTCCTGTCTTCAGTGACGTACGTCGTCTCTGTGATGCTGACTTTCACTACGGATACTGAAGTTTCAGTTTCGCTGTGTGTGGTTTCCCTCTTATCTTTATCGATGATTGGTTCCTGGAGTTCCGTATGTTTCTGGGAAATGGTGATGCTCTTCCTCTCTGCAGAGGGTCTGATGGTCCGTGGTGGTGCCACTACTAGTGGTGCCACTACTTGTAGTTCTACATCCTCCACTCTAGCTGGACGGACCTCAGAGGCCTGAGAGGCTTGCAGCTTGTGTTTCTTCTTGTCTTCAAGCCCCTGAAATGAAGCCAAGATGAAGCCAGAACCAAGCATGCGTTGAGTGAGTTCAAATGAATTAATTTGCTATCGTTACAACACATATGACATACGTCGTATAAAGTTAGTTGTATAATCCAAGTCAAATGCAACACAATAATCAATACAATGTATGGGGCAGATAAAGTAGGATTCCACCTTACCTTTAAGCTCTGGGTCAAGGTAGAAGACTTAGTGACTGCTGCTCGGAGAGCCTCTGAGCTCTCTCTCTCCAGTCGCTCAGCCTCGCCCACCTTCAAAGAGGCAACCAGGAACTGCTTGTGCGACAGCGCCTCGCGCAGGCTATGCTGCAGTTTCTCACCCTCCTCTAGTGCTGCCTAGTGTCAGGAGACAATGAGACATGATCCATCCCTCACCACTACAGGGTACTGCAAACCAACTTTACAGTGCTTCACCCAAATATAAACATCCACACACACACACAGTATATCCATACCTTTACAGAGGTGGGAGAGTCTGTTGAAGGCTTGGTGAGATTCCATTGCTGCAGTGCCCTTAGGCAATCAGACGAGCAGCAGCTGGTGTGCTTTGTGCAGGAATCCTGCCGTTCTTTCAGCCTGGACCTCAGACTGTGGATTAGATGTGATGAGATTATGTTACATTAGACAACATTAGATTTGATTAAAATAGAATAGAACACAATAGGTTAAATCGTACAGCATTTTATTCGATTAAATGGGATAAGTTATCTTTAGTTAAATTTGAATTTAATAGATCAGATTCAATTAGCATGTATTTCATTAGATAATTAGCTAAATTCAAGTTACAACTTGTTCTCCAAAACCAATGTTCTGTTAAACCACTCATACCTTGTTCTGTGTTTGAACATAACTTCAGCATAACTACATGAGAGGCATATGAGCAGTTGAGAGCACTGGTTGCTTACTCGTCGTTCTGCTGTTTCAGCGACTCAACCATGGTTATCGCCTCAGACGGCATCTCCTCTGTTGTCCCGGCGACGCTTTTCACTTCCTGGTACAGCTCCTGAACTTTGACCCCAAGGCCTTCAAGCGACCCCTGACACTTCTACGGAAGAGAGGAGGGAACATTCTGTAGATTTAAACTGGGGAGCAGGATAGTTCAGTGGTTCAGACGACTTCCGGTCGAAAAGGCACCGGGTTCGGTCC
>OOFH01000422.1:0-15082 GCA_900323355.1 Merlangius merlangus
AAGTGAGAGCGGAGATAAACACCAAGCAGCCTTTTCCTCAGAGTGAGCAGCCCGGCTGCAGGCTGGCTGGCTGGCTGAATGGCTGCATTGCTGGATGGATGGCTCACCACGAGTGGGAAGATCGTTTAGTTAGCTCAATCATCCCACCTAAAGGGTGTTGGTTCAAACCCAAATTCAAAAGTGCATCCCAACAGGCCATACCGTACCTGCTCATAAATTGCATGTATATAATCCCTCTAAGCTAAATGTGTATGTCTAAATATCAGAAAAATGGATATGCACTTCATCTCATATATGAAGATATGCATCTTTCTCACAAAACTAATTACTAATGTATGGATAATGTACATGTGACCTTCGTGATATGTGTGTGTATTTCCTCGGTCATCACACTTTAAATGCCAAGTCAAATGTATGAAATGTGTAAAAGAGATTAACATTATCACTATAAACATTTAACCAAACCATTCATTGATGAAAACAGATGTAATTTATTTGACACAGTCCAAAGGTTGGCCTACACTATGCAACATCCACAATAACTATTGAGTACGTATTCATAACTGAATTGACTTGTTTACCTGAAGAGCCACAGGACCGACAGCCAGAGTCTTACCTGGCCTCGATGACGTGACAGCGCAGGCAGGCCTTCTCTGTGTCTCTGTGCAGCTCCAGAGCCAGGTGGATCTCCCCCTGGACCTCCTCATCTGGGTTCACTCTGGTCAGGTTGACCCAGCTGTCCAGCCCTGGGGCACATCACAACACATGCAGACGCTCTAATGTACATCACAAGTGAAGGGAATTTATGGAAAGGGTGGGAAAGTTGGAATCCTTTGACTATAAATGTGTCTAAAACAGAAGGCCACCCAATACAAACACACATAGCTACCATGGCACATGGCAGAAACATGGCAGTTAATATAGGACAAACTGCATATTTTGCATCGATGGTATGAAGCATGTAGACTCTATGCATGGAAAAAAAACAGCTGGTCCTGCTTTCTCCCCTTTATATGGTCCATAACATCGCATCATCATGGATTGGCAAGCAAAGCAGTCAGAAAAGATGGTCATTAGAAAATGCATTAATTTACATAGATTCAAAATACATTTCAATAGCTACACGACTGTGAAAATAAGTTCCTGCAGACAAGAACCTTTTAAGCCACAAGGAAATCAGAAATGAGCATGAGCCTGAGCATGAGAAAATAAATAAATAGGTATTGGATGTGTGACAGATTATTCAGTAACTTTCCCAGAAGGTCAGCTTTAAAGAAAAAAAAAATCTGTCCTACTCAATCACAGAGACTTAATTTATCTCAGTCGTGGGAATCAATCTGTTTTGACCTCTGAGCTCAGGCGGCAGGGTCATGTGGCTTGCCTTGTACACACAGACCCGTGGAGCCGGTCCAGAATTACCTTTGGCTTGGGAACCGATGGCCTCTTTGCTGAGAGATATCTTCCCGATGACGTCATCATGGCTGAAGCGAAAAATAAGGTACGTTAGAGATCGGCCAAAACGAATCCTTGCATTGGACAGTGTGAGAATAACAACTGAAGAATTAGGCTTAACGTTAATTAAATAAAATAGAGTTAAGGAAACCCTGTTCTATCAACTCAAAGGGAAATGTTTGTTGATATGTGTTTGGTTTTCTCTATCTGTCAGACTGTACTCAGTGCTTTAACCTTGGGGCATCCATCAAGGGTAAATAACTTACCCACCGGACCACGTGAGCCAAACCTTGTCCTAACTTACACCCCCGTTATCACTCGTTAGGCCCCGTCACTCAGGAGCAGGAGGTACTCAGGACGTTACCCGATGGTGTCTTCGTCCATGACGTAGAAGGACAGCGAGTGGAACCCCATGGGCAGGTGAAGCGTGTACTCCTCCCCCCAGAACGGATTCAGGTTCTTCCAGATCGTGGCCGTCCTAAAATAGAATATTATATATGTTAACGTCATGCTTTTCTACTGAGAGTTCCTTACACTTCAAATTTAAATAATAAAAAACATTCTGCTGCACACTACCTATTTTCTTTTTATCTATATTTTGCATTGATAGTTTACACTAATTTCTTCCTCTCTGCACTTTAATTCATCCCAATTTTATTTTTTCTAATGTTCTGATCCTGTGGAGGAAAGACAGCAGTTGGTTGGATTAGGGAACATTATTCTGTGTAAAGATTGCCAGTGTCCCAAACTGATATCATGCATATTAGATGTTAATCGACTGTTCATACATAGACCTAGGCTATATAAAGACTGATGTGCATCTGATTCAGTTCATGGGCACAGAGTAGTGTGAGGAGCATCTGTCTTCAGTTGAAGAACAGACGTTGGCATTTTATTTAGACATGTAACAAACCAATAATAAATGCATGCATGCTTCTTGGGGAGATGGCCACCAGGGTCATGCTCCGACCGGCTGCATAGCACAATCAAGAAGCCGGTGAGGCACCAACGGCTAGCATAACAACCACCCCGGGGTATTGTTTGTGATGCATACAAATGCCTAAAAATAACATTCACGATCGCAGAAAATGCACTTTTTATATACAGTCTTCTTTGAGACATGGTGACTATTCCGGCTGGGAAGTGATCTATAAATCGCCAGCCTCCCATCCTTCTCCCCATAACGGGGACTCCCTGCCATAATTAATGCATCCTCTCCATGGTTACCCAAGGTTGTCTTAAAGGCCAGTCAAGTATCAGGTTTTCTGTGCACTAGGCATTATTACCTTGTAGGAACGAACCACGGCACGACTCCATGCAGGGAGCCTTAGGGAGACTAGTGGGGGGACAGAGATATACAGAACCAACACCTACCTAAAGCCAGACGTTGACAGCCTATAATCAGCAGGCGATATCATCGTTTAGTAATACTATTTGTTCTAATCGCCCTTCCCATAATTAAGATTAATTGTGTGGTACAATTGCTAACACGCGCAGTGTTGACGTGATCAACCAGCGGACACCACTCACCTCGCCACCACTTCATTGTCAACTTTTACGATGCAGTAGGGATCACTGGTCCCGGACCTGGGATGTCGGGAAGGACGCGTTAGCATGCTTGAAATAACGCGATCATAAGAGTAACAGCCAACTCATCCATACATCAAATACATGCTCCCCCCTGAGATTTGGATGTCGGTCTTTAGGCTATATACCACTACGTAAATATTACGATTTATCATCCCGATGATTTAATGCCAATTCCCGCTACGATTAAAAATATACTTTCTCCAAACGGTCAGTCTTACACAACGTTAATGAACTGCTATTTGATCTATCAACGTTAATACATAGAAACGATGAAAACCCCGGTGAAATGTAAAACTTACACGTCTTTGGCTGGGAGACTTCTGCCCTCGACAATTCGAAAATAAAGAGACGTATTTTTGGCCATTTTAATCAGAATGGTTATTTATCAAAAGGTTCTTCTCGTGCGCCCATCCGTGCGGACAATAGTGCGGTCCCTCAGTCTCCGCACCTGAGCTTCATCTCACCGCGCCTCCCGCGCGTGACGGCGCGCGGCGCGCCAGGCGGTGCGCAGCACGCGGCGGAGGCGGCGCTGGTCCAATGGGTCGGGGTGGAGGGAAGGAAAGTTCAACTGCTTGCAGAAGAAGCGCAAATCTTTTCCGTTGAGCTGTTGGTGGTTGACGAAGTAGTAGTATTGTATGATAATCAGAAATGTATATTTCAGGAGAATTTAAACAAACAAAGAAAGAAATTAAACAATTAGATGTCGGCTCAACATGTTGAATACCTTCAAATCTTGTGAATAAATTACCTATCCAATGCAGAAGTGAACGTCGCCAATTAATTGCTCTAATCCTAAATGGTAAATATGTAAGGCGATGAGACGTTGTTTCATGACATCATGCGCCACTTGGCGGGGATGTTGAATACTGCAGCTCGTTGTGTCCATCATCCGGAAAGGGTTTTAGCGGTGCCGTGTAGGTGACGTCTGCAAACAGACAACGACACAATAAACGTCGAAAAAAGAAAAGCCAACGAACAATAAAACCTGGGTCTTCGGAATATTTAAAAATAACAATAAGAAAATATAAACATATTTAATGATTCATTCCAAACAGGCGCAAAGGGGACTGCTGCGCGGGGTCCTCTTGCTTGTGCTTTTGCATCTCCGAAATTATCTTGTAACTTCTCTCAATTCTGGCAGAATACGGAAATATGCGGGACACTGTTCAATAGTCAGTGGCCAAAATAAGGTAGCTATGTTGTGCTAATCACACGCTTGTGTTAGTTCATATTTATGTCGGCCGGTGACTAACTTGTGTGTTTCCAGACCCGGGGATGGATGTTCAGTCAGGATCCCCCTTCGGCCAGGGCGACTCCACCAAACAACAAGAGCGCCACTACTACCTGTTATCTGAGCTGCAGACCCTCGTCAAAGACCTACCCAGGTGACTTACAACCTCCAGAGAAATTAAATATATTTAGAAGTAGGTAAAACTATCGTATTTTAATGAAGGCTACATGGATGTACGATAGTCCATCATCGCAATCACAATGCTGACTTGTTTCTCCTTGATTGACAGCTCGTTTCAACAGCGTCTGTCCTACACAACGCTGAGTGACCTGGCCCTGGCGCTCATCGACGGCACCGTGTATGAGATTGTGCAGAGGCTGCTAGACATCCAGCATCTCACCGAGAGGAACCTGTATAATCAGAGGCAGAAGCTGCACTGTGAGCATCAAGGTTGGACCCCGTTTCAACGAAAGAGAGGAACTGCTACGGTGTATGTTTTCGCGTGGTTTAACATATTTTGTGCTTTTGTTCTGTAACTAGCACTCAAGCAAGAATTGACGAAGAAGCACAAAGCTGCCTTGCAGGTTTGCAAACCGCACAACCTGGCCCTTCTGAAACCAACGCAACAAGCAGAGTTCGAGGTGAGGGCACAGCCACATGGAAATATGGGATGACTGTGATCTTCTGTTTAACCCAATGTATTAGATTACAAAAGGGTTTGGAACTATGAGCTTTACAGAATAAACCAAAAACTAAGCTTTTTTTTTTTCTTCTTCATTCTCTAAATCTGGTTAGCTTGTGTAGAACGGGGGAGTTATTGATTTCTGACAAAAGTGACATAGTGCCGGTTGAATTTAAATTTGAAGGCTTTGGAGGTACGATTGAAAGAGGAGCAGAAGATGATGGACAAGAAGATAGTGGCTGAGATGGATCAGAAGGTGATCGACCAGCAGAACACCCTTGAGGCGGCTGGAGTGGCCGGATTCTTCATCACAACTAATCCCCAGGTTGCTCCTTCGTCCTCATGTTTAAATCTCAAACCGTTGGAAATATGTTTAATTCTTAATCCATATGAAATGTGTTTAAATGGACGTTAAACAGATTTGTCGAATGAGTCCAGCAGATGGCGCTAGTTCACCAGCTATGTTCTTCTGTCCTTTCAGGAGTTAACAATGCAGATGAACCTCCTGGAGTTGATTCTCAAGCTTCAGCAGAAGGAGTCCCAGTCGGGAGGCTTCTGCTATTGAGATGAACGCCCAGTGGAGCCACCGTAGCCCTGCTCTCCTCCCTAGGCAGCCACACGTACTGCATGGTGGTTGTATTCGGTCTGGAATTTAACATCACCGCGTCCCCATCGGTAACATGATGTACCAGAGCACGGTGGTGCAGTTCACCTGAACACGGTGGTGCAGTTCACCTGAACACGGTGGTGCAGTTCACCTGAACACGGTGGTGCAGCTCACCTCAACGCTCAGTGGAATGGTTCAGGTAGTGAGTCAGAGCGGAGTCCCGGTGGAATTAAACTTTGTATTGGTTCCTCGTTGCGTTGTACAAGCGGTGGGAAGTCAACCAGACCACACCACAAGACAAGAAAGTACACAACCAGGCCAATGAGCAGTGAATGGCGAAAGGAAACGCCTTGCCAGATGGATTTGAGTTCCTGTTTAAAAGTATTTGTGTATGAATGTTTTTCTTTTTCAACCATTGATTGCTGGCATTTTTCCTGGCAATATAAGTGAACCATTGAATCAAAGGTCTTATTTTATAAAATAAATACTGGTCAACCGAAGGAATTGAATTTTTTTTGTATGTATGTATGTAATGGCCAAAAGGGTTAAATAGGTAGACGGTAGACACTCCGTATTAATTATATAAGCAGGGCGGGGTACTCCCATTTACTATTAATGAGAAGGGTTTCGATTGGCGTGTTCCCATCATGCAACGGGAGCTCCCCGCTAGTGGGAAGCCAGGGCAGGCTCTCCTCTCCCCTCGGATGATACGGTGTTACTGTTCCTTTAAGAACCTGCTCAGACGCAGCGTTCAGGGCAGACGTCGTTCGGTCGCACTCGCACCTTCCCGGACTAGGATGATCCTCCTGTAGAGGTTCATTCATGTAGAGGCCCGCACCACAGCCCCTCCAACCCGCGAGACCAACTGTCCTACTCAGCACATAGAGGTAACAACATATATGTATCTAGGCCTATATGTACCGTCGCTGGCTTATGTTTTTATTACATTTTTAGATTGTGTTTGTTTTGTATAGGCTGTATCAGAAAAGGCCTAATAAATAACCGGCAAAAATTTGGAACTGTTAAAATTTGAAGAAAGGATACTGTAAGAAGGATACTATAACGAATATAACCGTGAATGATGAAAGCGCATCGAGTCGTCGTAGGTCGGGTCGATGGTCCGGTCCATACGGGTCGGTCCATACGCAATTCGTTTTCCTACCGTACTATTACAACAATAACAGGAATTGTGTTGATCATTGTGACAACATAATTAATTTTGCGCTGCATTCGTATGCGATAGTGGCGTTAACACACTGTAGACTAAAATATTGCGTAATGATATCAGAAAGGATCTCGTAGGTGAGTCGCCATGTCATTAGAGTGCCGTCATCGGATGTTGCATCTCTACAGAGAAGAGGATGAGCGGCTTATCGTCCGCCTCTTTAAGAAGGCCCGTCCGTAGCCAAACTATCGAGTTTTGGATACAGTCTACAAAGAACCAATGTCCAATGTATGTAAGTGTGTGTGTGTGTGTGTGTGTGTGTGTGTGTGTGTGTGTGTGTGTGTGTGTGTGTGTGTGTGTGTGTGTGTGTGTGTGTATATATATATACACAGACACACACACACAGGGGAGAGTGGGGTAATATGAGCCAATTTTTACTCGTTATAGGCATGGAAAAATAAGACAAAAGTAAAATGAAAACATCTACCTTTATTTCAGGATGTCCCATGTCAATCAAAATGATAAGAATGAATCTATGACATACAGTAGTTCTGTGAAAATATGACTTCTCAAAAAAGTGGTATTGTGGCTGGCTATTGTTGCCCTCGCCTAGGGGTAAATTGAGCCATCTAGGGGCAAATAGAACTCTTTCAAATTGATTGCATTTTCCTATTCCAAGTAGTCTTATGTATTTGCTTAAGATAACTTAAAACAATATAAAACCTGTCAATGTTTCTGTATTTTGCCACTTCTCTGAAGGATTTTCACCCTTGACATCTGTTGCTACGCTCTTCATCTTTCTCTCTCTCTTGGAATGATAGCCTTTCTACAATGTTTGAAAAAAACAATCGGTTTTGTAATATTACACTGAAATACAAATTTATACTTTAGAGAATTAATTTAACTCAGGCTAATCTTTAGCTAAAGTTTTCCCTTAGTGTTATACCTTGGCAAATCCAACATGTATGACATTTTTACTTGTGGATAAATTTGCTTGACATATTATACCTGATATGTTAAGACTGAAGCGAAAACAGTTCCTTGTGAAAAAACATACTTTCAACTTTACCATGTGCTGCTCTCCATAACAGCCAGACATCAATTATTGTTGCTTCCTGAATTGATGGTCAAATGACAACAAATGTGTACAGTTGTCTAAGTAGAGGGGGTTGGTCAGCTTACCACAGTGAGCCGCCGGGGCTCCCCAGAAGCACACCCCTCCTTACTCCTGCGTTGTGCCTTGTTTCTTCCAGGATTGCGTTCCTCAGGGGCATGGGCACGAGGTGATCGTGTGAACACAACCCCGCCCAGTCACTGTCCATTCAACTCCGTAGCTATGGCAACGCGTGCGACCGGCTGTGCGCCGGCGGTGCGCCTCTGCCAGAGGCTGAACCGCCTGAAGACGCTGGACGACGACATGATGGCCACGTCGCTGAAGCGCTGCCTGTCCACCCTGGACCTGACCCTGCTGGGCGTGGGCGGCATGGTGGGCTCCGGCCTCTACGTCCTCACGGGCACCGTGGCCAAAGACATGGTCGGGCCGGCCGTGGTCATCTCCTTCCTCTTCGCCGGGATCGCCTCCTTGCTGGCCGCCTTTTGCTACGCAGAGTTCGGTGCGCGCATCCCCAAGGTGGGCTCCGCCTACATGTTTACATATGTCTCCGTGGGCGAGATCTGGGCCTTCCTCATTGGCTGGAACGTGATCCTGGAGAACATGATTGGCGGTGCGGCGGTGGCGCGGGCGTGGAGCGGCTACCTGGACTCCATCTTTAACCACTCCATACAGAACTTCACGGAGACGCACATCATGCAGTGGGACGTCCCCTTCCTCGCCCATTACCCAGACCTCCTGGCGGCGGGCATCCTGGTGGTGGCCTCCTTCTTCATCTCCTTTGGGGTGCAGGTGTCCTCTTACCTAAACCACATCTTCTCCGTCATTAGCATGGCGGTCATAGCGTTCATCCTGGTGTTTGGCTTCATGCTGGCCGACCCAATCAACTGGAGCCAGAAAGAGGGAGGCTTTGCCCCCTTCGGGCTGTCTGGAATACTATCAGGCTCAGCCACCTGCTTCTATGCCTTTGTGGGTTTTGATGTCATCGCCTCCTCCAGTGAAGAGGCCAAGAATCCGCAGAAAGCGATCCCTATCGCTACAGCCATATCCCTCGCCATAGCTACCACAGCCTACATCCTGGTCTCCATGGTGCTCACGCTCATGGTACCCTGGCAGTCACTGGACCCCAACTCGGCTCTCGCGGACGCTTTCTTCCGCAGGGGGTACAGTTGGGCTGGAATTATTGTGGCGGTTGGCTCAATCTGTGGTAAGTGTTCCTTTATTTGACCAATTGGCCTACAGCGGCATGATATGATTCAAGTGCATATATTCTCTGAGTACTCTGTCTGACCCATAATAATACTCCTGTCCTCCTGGTTTCCAGCCATGAACACCGTGCTCCTCTGCAACCTCTTCTCCCTCCCTCGGATCGTCTATGCCATGTCGGAAGATGGGCTGTTCTTTTCCTTTTTCGCCCGGGTCAACCCAATCACCAAGGTCCCCGTGAACGCCATCCTGGTGTTTGGTATCCTGATGGCCACCATGGCGCTGATATTCGACCTGGAGGCCCTGGTCCAGTTCCTCTCCATCGGCACCCTTCTCGCCTACACCTTCGTAGCGGCCAGCGTGATTGTGCTCCGCTTCCAGCCGGAGAAGACCAGTGCCAAGGGTACGTCCTCCACCTCTCCCAACCCAGCTGCCGCGCCCTCCCCGGTGGCCCTGGAGACGCAGACCATCACCGACGGCGTGGGGGAGATGAAGGAGTACGAGTCGTTCTCGGATAAGCTCCAGTTGGTGGAGAGGTCGGAGAGCCAGGAGCGGCGGGGCGTGGGGCAGCTGAGGGCCCGCTGGGAGCTCTACCTGGGCAGGGTGGTGGGGGACTTTGAGCCGGGCGAGGTGGTGGCCTTCTCCGTGCTGGCCATGATGGTGAGCGCCGTGTCCCTCTGCGCCGTGGTGGAGTTTGGGAGGAGCCAGCTGCAGTTGCCACTGTGGAGCTTCGTCACACTGCTGGGGATCTTCAGTGTGGCCTTCCTGGGAAGCCTCTTGTTGATCTGGGCTCACGAGCCACAGAGAAACCAGAAAACCTTCCAGGTTAGCTCCTGTTTAGTGTCGTTGATGCAGCCGTTGAATCACAATAACACTTTATGTTATGTTTTTTCTTGAGGTTTCATTGTATACTCAAGGTAAACATAAAATAACATCTATACACTTGCTATGAATCACCATAACACGTTATGGTGATTCATAGCAAATACTCTTGATTGGTTAGTCTGTGCAATAGCAAACATGATCATCCTGCTAAATGAAATCATTCTGCTCACCCCATTGCAATGGCCGGCAGTTTATATTAGACAGTGAATATAACCTTCTTCTTGAAGCTAATGATGGGAATCGGCAGGAAATTTTGCAATATTATAGTATGATTTTCTTTCTGAAATGTATATTTTCTGTGCCGTAACCTATGTGTGTAAGGTTTGGGGTCTACAGGCCTGTCCGTGACTCCCATTGTTTAAATATGAAACGGTCATACAGCACAGAACAAAGGTTGTATGAATCAACCATAGGAGATTACACTGAAGTACTAAAGTATTACAAGACCGCCAGACACAGATCTTGCAGACTCCACTTTTGGGTCAACCTTACGATACAAGTTTTGTAGAAGCACAGATCTCACATCCCCTTCTTAAAGTGGCAGGCCTCGAGGACTCTGTTTAGTTCTCTTTAGGGACTCGGCCATGCCCTCTTTGGGGGAATAGCCACTGCTAGGTGATGGAAAACCCGTCAATAACTGTTCCATTTGGGATCTGAATGCATGGAAGGAGAGTCACCTGCCACAGGCACTCAGTTCATACCATTCATTACGCTGCCATTCATGGGCTTTCGTCAGTAGGCCATAGGCTCAATCACCATGGTGTTGCCTCATGGGTGATGGTGATTCAGCTGACGTTTATTCAAACACAGATCTTTTGAGATCTCTGTAGATCGCCGCTTCAAAGCATGACGTGGTTTCTTTCCTCCAGGTTCCCCTGGTCCCGCTGGTCCCCGGTCTCAGTATCCTCATGAATGTTTTCCTGATGCTGAAACTCAGCCCCCTCACTTGGGTTCGCTTCGCCATATGGATCGCTATCGGTAACAGAATCTGCAGTATACCTCAACACAATCATATGAATTCATGATCGCTCTCTTACTTGAAATACCACATTGCCCCATTCTCAGCCACCCCATGATCAGATTTGTGGTTGAGGTTTCAGTTTTTAAGCGAAAACTTTCATCTTCTGTGTTCCAATGCTTGTCCACATTGTAACATTATTTTTTTTCGAGTTTAAGATTATGCAAATGCATACCTTTTTAAGGTCCCACATCAGTATTCAGGAATTGCATCTATGGAGTAGGAATATAATTATTTAGTTTATTGAAGGTTCAAGCAAAAACAGCCAACAACACGTTTGCCTCATTAATAATTAAATATCAAAGGAAGCTTTGCTGTGCCCTGTGGAGATGAGTGAAATTACCTCTAATTAGTCAACGGTCACAGACGCTTGCTCACATGTATGATTATAAGGCTGTTTAATAAAAAGGATAAGTGGGAGAACACGATTAACTCTTATTAGCCTAGCTCTTCTCTGCACCAGTAAACCATTTAAACACGCCTGTCTGACCACAGCAAGTTTCAAACTTGCATATATCCTGAGCGTTTAACTAGGCAGAGCATTTGGATTAGCCTGAGTAATCACGTCCCTTGAGAAAGCAACATTTCACATAAACGGCTTTAGCATTAAGATGGCTTTTACACCTCGACTGGCTAACACCACGGTGTCACCAGCCGCCGAGGCAATCACCAATGCCACAGGTCCTTCAAAGTCTTTGAATTAGAATTAGGTTCGGCTCGCTGATCGACGCCTGCATTAGTGAGATTTGTGTTTTGCTCAGGGCTTTCTCCTCCTTCCCTCTCTAGGTCTGTGTGTGTATTTTGGCTACGGCATCTGGCACAGCAAAGAGGGCATGCGGGAGCTCCAGCCCAAAGACATGGCAGCCAGGTATGTGGTTCTGCCCAGCGGGAGCCTGGTGGAGACGGTGCAGTCTGTCCAGCCAGACGGACAGGTGGACGCCTCGGCCCACCACGCCAACAACTCCACAACCCCCACCGCCACAGCTGCCGAGCAACCGGGAAGGACGTGATCCATGCCACCGTCATCCGTCACGGCGGGCCAATGTTACCCGTGTCCCCCGTTCTCTGTACCGCTGCATTAAGCCGCTCCCTCGATGAGCCTGTTTTCTATTGTGTGCCTGTCCCTGGAACTCCGTACTGCCACTGTTCTCTCTCTGTCTGCTCTGCATACAACAACGTCCCACACTGAGGAGAACGAGGCGATGCACACCGCTGCGTCCCCATGAAGCACATTTAGAATATTATTAATATATAACATTTAGTGTTATATTGGAACCTAGAGAGCTTTTATAACGTTATTATATCTCTCTGTATCTCTTCAGGTGTGGAAAACCGTCCTCTTAAACCAGCTCTTTTGTTCTAGGGTTTCCCTGTTTCCCTTGCCTGTCATGTAACCCGTTCTCAGCATTTCTTTTGTCAAAGTCTCAGTGTGTTTGCAAGTTATATGGTGCTTTATTTGTGACAAACTGCACTCTGTGCTGTCAGTATACTCAGTGGATGCTGATCTTAAAATGACCAAAAGGACACTATGCTGGAAAGGAGATTTAAAGTTTGACTTTCTTATATTTTATATTATTCATTATTATATTTCTAGCATGTTTTGTTTAAATTATAGAACTTGATTTTCCTTATTTGAATGTTTTGCACTCACATTGATCCTAAGAAACAATCATGTGTCTTTCTCTTGGTTGAAATGTGTAGTCCATCCTCGTGTTTCTCCCACCAAAGTTAAGTTAATCAAATATGATAAACGCTATACTATTTTTATACTATATCTTTTTTTCTATTGTAATTTCACAGATGCTTCAATAAGGCCACTTTACAGCACATCCATCCATATCATCACTTGTTCTGTGTTAATTAGAATGTTTAATTAAAGTGATTGGGAATTCAATCCCTGTTTTAATCCCTTAGCTGCTATCCCATGACCCCTTTGAGAACTTAATGTTGAAGACTTTTGTTCTTCCACTAAGTTTTCCCACATATCATTAAAATGGCAGCCCACCCTTCTATCTATATGGGCACAAATCTATTGCTTAGAATGTCAATACAATTCAAATAATAGCAGACAGTGGTTTATGTTGTTTTGTCAGTGGTTCCTCTCTCATCCCCCTTTGTGGCATTTGTAATCCGACAGATTTGCGGCAGTCCTGTCTGCTGCTAGGCAGTTTGAACTAGATTATCGACATGTGCATGTGTGACTCTACGGGACAAAACGTTGAAATAACAGTGTAACAAACAACACGCTTTAGGGAACTTAACTTTGCTGTGGTTTTTGTTTTGTTGTTTTATCTTCAACAGCTGTTTTTGTCTAGTTGCATTTTCCTCCATGGCCCTGACAAGGTCCTCTTTCACCCAGATGGGCCCCGTTTATAACGTCACTCTTTCTAGATGATCCATATATGTGATGGATATTTTTGTTGTGATACACAAAACCAATGGCCTTAACAATGTTTAGGTGGGCGAGACTTCCAAAACATATGAGATTACGGTTTCATTTGTTCCGTATTTACTAGAACAGTTCACATGGCATCATTTCAGTGTTTTAAATGACAAACAAATGAAATAAGCATGTACTAACTGTACCGCAACATAGATGATTAAACAAAAAACAATGTATTAGGGCATTGGTCTGTAAAGTAAAACAGTCAGTTTCAAAGGACCATGTTTTAACAATATTGCACAATGTAACTTTGATTGTTAGCTCTGCATTGGCACTGCTGTGCTTCTTGTCTGTATGTATTTTGTCACCTATAGAAACGCTGTTCATCATTTGTGCCAGCAAGCACAGTTAAAAGGAAGTTCTTCATAATGGTCTTACTTATTAATAGTACTCTCTGTAATCACACAGTGAAATCTCAACTTTCTGTTGTGTAACGTTACAACTGTATTGCTAAATAAATGTTTTAAAGCATCATTCAAGATCTTGGTGCAGTCTTCTGGCAAACTGCAGAATCGTACAATATACACACACAATATGTACTGTATATATATGCTCAATGCCATTATTATACATGTTTTATCTCAATGTCTGCTAAGTGAGCTAATTAAGGATTTAGCTAATTAGGATTTTGATTTCAAAATCAAAATCCACAAAATAAGTTTGTTTTATAATTATTAACAACACATGGCAAGACAAATTACATGCTTGATGATGCAGCTTAACTGTTTTAAGGATTAACCTCTTGAGAATGTGTTCAACTAAATCAGGGGATCAGTCATTCAAAGATTTATATGTTTAGTTGAATAAATTGATCATAACGCAAATTTATTGCCAGACATGAGTACTTGGAGATTTGTTTTGCACTGAAAAGTTACTCATACATTTGATTAGAAGCTTGTCATACGGTCAGGTAACACACGTTACTCAGGTTACTAATCAGCAGCTCACATTTCCATTTGCAAATATCATTCATCTGCGAAATGAAACTCAAAATATACACAGCAACATATAACTTTCAGGAAAATGTGTGTGTATGTGTGTACCCTCTCGTGTTTTCTCTCGAAATACTGTTGAAAGACGACCCCAAAAAGTTGACGAAAAAGGCTGCACGAATGACAAATGTGCTTAGGTTGCCATGGGAACGTCATTTCACAGCAGAAGAGCCTGATAATCAATCTGCCCGCCCACCTGTGTGGCATTGTTTGTGACATCCAAGGCTTTCGGAGCTACTTCTTTAGTTCTAATGTAAGTCATTCACTGAAGCCAGTCCTTTTAATGCACCACTGCACACTGCTACCTGATAGGGCTATTTGCAACATGTGCACTGTGGCATCACTAGAGGTATCCACATGCAACGCCATAACATTTACATGCTACGAGAAGTCAAACCATTTTCGAAAAACGTAAAGACACCAAATAAAATGAGACACTGATTAAAAAATTGATATAATTGATAATAGAATCGATGTATAATAACCCAATGACATGAAAATGTTTATGCTCTGTTAATGTAGCAGTGAGGTGTAATATTAAATATTTACAGTAACATTTACAGTCAGACGGGTTTCACCTATTCCCTCGGTTTGCTGCAGCACGGTCCGCCAGGTAGGCGTGGCGTGTTTGACCTAATGTTTTGAGTCTCCCGGAACCTCGCCCTCTTCCTGTTTTGCTCTGGAGGGTGTGCCCGTTTAG